>JADRCD010160179.1:20673-33773 GCA_019843815.1 Montemys delectorum | reverse complement strand
TGAGGGTCATAGGCCAGAATATGAGGTCATTCCCATGAAGTAGTAAAAATTAAATAGAAAAGCTGTCATGAGAAATATGTGGGGAAAATAGAGAGTCACCTGTATACATATGTATGTATATGGCTAGAAAATGTCTAAATTGGTAAAAGAAGAAGAGGGAGAGGAAAAGGAAGAAGAAGAAGAAGAAGAAGAAGAAGAAGAAGAAGAAGAAGAAGAAGAAGAAGAAGAAGAAGAAGAAGGAAGAGGAGGAAAAGAAGAGAGGAATGAAGGAAGGATGAATGAAGAGATACAAGGCTTCAACCCCCAATGCAAGAGGTTTACCCCCAATTCCAATTCAGGGGGTGGAGTGGAAGGATCAACACAGAAATTGCTGGAATAGACTGGTTTGCTTTCTTGCCATAGCAGGGAGATTGAGGGGAGTGTGTCATTTCCCTTCCCATACTGCACGTCAGTCAGAAGGCAGTTGACAGCAAGTAGGACACCAGCCTGGCTCAACTGTTTTAAACAACACAAAAAGGATTTTCTAAGAAATCCAGCAGCAGACCTCTCCTGCATCAGCTTCTGTCTCTCCACTCTGCCATCTGCCATATAGTATGTGAAGGACTCATTCCCAAAGAAATGGCACTTGGTCCTCCATGGTAGACCTCATAGAGTCATGAAGATAGCTTCTAGGCTTCTGGGAGTCATGGGCAGGCAATGAAATGCACAGAAGAAGAATGTCAGTCTCCTCCAACACATTTCCTTATCAGAAAGTAAAGAAATGTCTCCAAGAACCCACCTCTTGCCTCCAGTCATGACTGAAGAGGATTCAGGACTATCTAACAAACTAGGGACCAAAATCAGGGTCCCATCATGTTGGGAGCTGTATTTGATAACTACAGTAAAGATAAAATTTGGTTTCCTGATGTCTTTTTATTGTTCTTCCTCTATACCATAAAATCCTGGTGTGAGGCTAGACAGCTTGTCACTCTGAGTAAAGATTCCATTCCTCCAGGTTTTATTTCTGCCAGGACCTATGGTCATGTGATGGAATGCTGCTAGCTCATGAGACACAGGGAGAAGAGCTATGTGGAGCTTCTTAAACGCTGCTGGGAGGAAGGAAGGAGGGGTGGGAAGGGAGGGAGAGGGAGGGAGAGAGAGAGACAGCAAGAAAGAAAGAAAGAAAGAAAGAAAGAAAGAAAGAAAGAAAGAAAGAAAGAAAGAAAGAAAGAAGAAAGAGAGAGAGAAGAGGAGAGGAGAGAAGAGAAAGGAGAGAAGAGAAGAGAAGAGAAAGGCTGGAAGGAAGGGAGGGAAGAGGAGGGAAACTTGGAGGGAGAGGGAAAAGGATTCAACTTCCAATGTTAGGGGTTCGACCCAGGGGTTCTACAAGTAGATTGGTTTCAGTCTTTCCATCCCAACAGCATACAGGAGGAAAAGCCAGTGTGTCTAGATTGCTGTGAGCCTTAGTCATGGGGAGGACTCATTCCCAGACATCCCACTTGGCCTTAGCTTTTTGCCTCTTCTAGGTATCAGCTAAGAAAACTGCCAGTTATTCTGATTTCCTTTTTCTCACTTGCAACAATCATGATGGCTGGCTTTCCATGAGCCCTCTTGCATCAGGAACTGAACCTAAATGATAGAAGCCACAGCTAAGGATGATGTTGTAGTTATCTTTCACTGTCAACTTGACACAGCCTGGAGTCATCTAGGAAAGCCTAGATTGAGAAATTTCTGGAATCAGATTGGCGTGTAGGCATGTCTGTGGAGCACTGTCTTGACTATTAATTGATATTGGAAGGTCTACCCATCTGAGTGGTATCTTTCCTACACATGTGGCCCTGGGCTGTCTACAAAATACAGCTAAGCATGAGTCTGTAGGTGAGCCCAGTGAGCAAGCCAGCAAAGGGAGTTTCTCTATGGTTCCTCCTCCAGGGCAATCCCTTCAGTGGTGGGGTTTCACCCGGAAGTGTAAGCCAGAAGTGTAAGCCGAACAAGCCCTGTCCTTTGAGCAGCTTTTAGTCAGTCTTTTATCTTTTACAACAAAGGGTAAGCTAGGAAAGATGATCATGAAAAATACATGCATGCAGACAGACAGACAGACAGACAGACAGACAGACAGACAGAGATGGAACCAGACTCCAGCCTGCTCTACATGCCCTCGGCCCTACACTTCCCATCTCCATGTCTTCAGGAGAGAATGAGCCCTGAACATTTAAGCCACTATTTATTTGCCTGGTATTTCCTACCAGTGCAATTTCTAATCAATGGAGCAACCAATAGTGAGCGCTACACTACCCATTTGCATGACTTGATTTTATTCTCTTATTCTGAGAATTGAGTAGACAGGATAAGACCATGAGGCTTGAGAGCTATGACATGTGGTAGTTGCCTTAACTCCCTTGGAAACAGAGTTGAGTACTCCTACCCATAGGAGCTATGGCAGTGCTGTGGTTTCAATGTAAAATGCCCTGCACAGGCTCGATGTGCTTGAGAATTTGGTCCCTAGCTGATGAGGAAGGTTCTGGAACTTGCAGAAGGCTGGCTCTTGGAGCAAGTAAGTCATTGGGAGTAGACCTGGAGGTCTCCTAGCCAGTTCTACTTCCTGGTTTACCTTGTGGTTCCCGACTACAGGTGTACTGTGACAAGCTATTCCTGATCTTGCTGCCATGTCTACCCCACCATGATGGAATGTATCCCCTCAAACCATAAGCCGGAATAAACCTCTCCTTCCTTAGGGGGATTCTTGCTGGGTTTATCCACACCGCACTGAGAAAAGTAGCTAATACAGTGAAGATCCAAGGAGCAAATCTTTCCAAAGCACCTGAGTTTCCAGTTGCATATAACTCATGGTCCACACACATAGAATTGTAAGACTCAGAACACATACAACCAATATGTCTTGCTTCTGTCAGGGAATAAACTGAGGTCCTATGAACTAGAGTCGGGGCTCCAGAACATCTCTGAGGCTCCCCTGTTGGAAGACAGCTGTCGTTGTTATTCACCACATATAACACTTTCATCACTAAGTTCCCTGTATAGCATGCATTCTTCCCATGGACCTGGGGCTCTCTCTGGACACAGTGTCCAGTCCCTGAAGACACAGATGCTCAGCCCTAGTCCATGCACAGAGCCAGCAGTCTTTTTCTGACATCATCAGTCACATCCTGTGGCACTCCTTTAATTGCTGCTCTATTTTTGGAAAAATAGATGGCTAAACATAAGCAATTTTCTTCTTAGAATTTTTTTTGTCACTGAAGCAAAGTACCCAGTAAATAAAACCTGATTTGTATGACCTTTTGTGCGACTAGAGATGTGGAATGGACAAGGCGCTGGGCTGGGAACTTTTCTGGGCATGTTATTCAAGTTCTAAAAGACTGTTTTGTTGTTGCTACTGTTAATTCCCAGTAGATTTCCACTGACATTAAAATCAACCACAATTTAGAAGGCCCCTGATGACTATGACTGAGAAATACAGAAGCAATTATAAACCTGCTCATGTTTGCTTAGAGAGGTAACAGGGGCCTGTATGCCAGCACATTCGGCTGGGCAGGTTTTCAGGAAAGGGAGACCCATGCACTAGAGAGTGTCAGAGTTTGGACCATTATTGGTGTCTCACTGGGAGCTGCAGGGGATTCACACTGCACTCACACTGCACTTTCCAGATCAAAACCCGTCAACATGGGCACCCACAGAAACCTGAGGGAAGAAGAAAAAAAAAATGCACCTTAAAGTCACATGTGACGGTGCATGCCTGTAATCTCAGCCCTCAGGAAGCTGAGGCAGGAATATTCCCATGAGGTCAGGGGGAGGTAGGTGGTTGCTTGGGGGTCAGCCTAAGATACAGATATCGTCTAAGAGAGAGTGGGGTTTGAGAAGGAAAGAAGAGAAAGGAGAAAGGGGGAAAAGTGAAAGAGATTGGGATGGGGTCAGCACAGTCCAAACAAGCCCAACTCTTAGATGTCACACTCACCTTAGACTCACCCCCTAAATGGACAGTGGTTCCCTCACCCCCTAAACGGACAGTGAACCCCTCACCCCCTAAACGGACAGTGGACCCCTCACCCCCTAAACGGACAGTGGGCCCTCACCCCCTAAACGGACAGTGGGCCCCTCACCCTCTAAATGGACAGTAGGCCCCTCACCCCCTAACCAGACAGTGGCCCTCACCCCCTAAACAGACAGCGGCCTCACCCCCTAAACAGACAGCGGCCCTCACCCCCTAACCGGACCGCAGCCCTCACTAACTGCCATGAAGAAGCCTGTGCTTTTTTTTTTTCTTGGCGTACAATCCGAAGGCTCAGTCACCCAGGAAACCTGCTTGTTGTGACTGTTCACATAACTCCCCCCAGAGCATGATTGCAGAGCACAGCGATGCTGACTGACAAGGAGAGAACAAACAGAATATCACAATACTTCCTCCCTGGATTCTGATCATGCCCTTCCTCCTGGAACGCTAAATGACTCCACTGCGGTAGAGCGTAAGCTGCTGTTGCCCCTGTTTGTGAAGGAGGATACAGAGGTGTAGACACAGTTCAAACCCTTTGCATAAAAGCCGGTTCACAGTGATTGGCAATAATGGAGGCTATTCACCAGACCCACTCAGCTCTTGTGAGAAATGGGATTCTGGGTGTGTTGACACAGCTTTCCTGATATTGGTATCGGTGACTGAGTGACAGCAAACCTGGTGTCATTCTTCCGGGGTCAGCATGCAGGAGTCTTACCTCTCAGGGTCAGAGAGATGACATCAGCCTAGAGATCCCCAGAAGAGATTACCCAGATTGAAAAAAAAAGGCTCCTGAAATACATGTAAATGCCCTCTCCATATTGTAGCAGTACTCAATATTCCTGCCCAACTCCGCCTTCCCACCCTTGCCTAGCTTCCCTCTTTCTGCAAGAAGCAAGAGTTTTCAGAAAGTGTAGGAGGAATGAACACTGTGGGAATTCGAAACTGCTGCCTCTCCCCATCTCTCCCCTGTAGGTGTTACACTTCTTCTCTGGGAAGTTAGAATCCCAGCATACGTAGCCCCAGGCCACCCTGGCCCTTGAATCACTTCAGCGGCTCTGGATTATCCCCTGAGAGTGAGGTCCACACGTTTTTTAATGGGGAACCTTAGCGGGGTATCGCTCCTGGGCCTTGGGCTACAAGAGGCCAGAGTAGTAGCTGTCAGAAGTAAGAAGTCTCAGGCCAGTGAAGGACAGATGAGATGCCACAGAGACCAAGGGATCCCATGGTCGGCCACTTCCTGTGTGGCTGATGTCAGAAGGGTAGAGGGGTGTTTTCTCATGAGCTTCCCCAGCCCGTTGGTCATTTGCTCTGCCCGCCCCCGCCCCCCCCCCAACCCTCTTGGCCTCTCAGCATCTCAGCATCTTAAATGCAGAATAGTCCTCCTTATCCTGTGGCATGTTACCTATGGTAAACTCCTTCCATCAAGAAAAATGGGAAGTGGACAAGCATGGCGGCTCTTGCCTGTATCCCCCAGCCCCCGGAAGGATATGACAGGAGGGTTAATAATTCAAAGCTAGCCTGTGCTACAGTGTGAATTCCGGGCCAGCCTTAGTTGGACATAGCAAGACCTTGTCCAAAAAAGAAGGGAAGAGAAGGGGAGGGGAGGGGAGGGCCATGACAGTGTGCACCTGTAATCCCAACGTATGAGAGATGGAGCCAGGAGAGTAGGGAGTTCAAGGCTAGCCCCAGCTATACAGTAAGTTTCAGGCCAGCCTAGGCTATAAGACCCTGACTCAGAAAAAGGGGGGGGGGGGTTCTTGCTTCCCTCTCTGCAGCCCGCTGCATTGCCATTCCCCCATAGAGCCTCTCTAGTAAACCCAAACCCATTCTCTCTGCTTATCAAGACTGTCTTTACAGATTCTACAGCCTGACCTTACTCTCAGACACAGGACTTCCCAAGGGCCCTGCATTCTCCCATCAACAATAAGCTTTACTTGGCCAGACTCGGCACTGTAGGCCTGTTACCGCATCTATCCTGAAGACTGGGGCAAGAGAATTACGAGTTCAAGGCCAGCCTGGGCTTCACAGCTAGTTCAAGACCAGCCTGAAAAACTCAGTGAGACCATCTCTAAATAAAAGGTATTTTTTGAAAGGCTGTGTATCTCACTTTCTTGGCATGCAAAGGCCCTGGGCACAGGGCTGTTCTCTGAGCTCTTTCCCCTGTCACAGTGCCTAGATCAGTTCACCTCAATGTTGTGCCTACTATGCGCTCCCCAATGAGGTCTTTGTGTTTTCCCAAGAGAAGTTTTCCAAGTTCCTTAGGATGCATAGCCTTGGTGGTGTGGCCTTAAGTCTCTGCGGTTCGGTGACATCCGTAGCTATTATGCCACAGCGTATGCTCCATCTCTGCAGCAGCCAACAGTGACCTCAGCACAGCGCTGGTGCTGGGCATCTTAGGATTGGGGTGCTGAGTCTGTTCCCAGTCCCTCCGCTTCCTTTCCTCTCCCTGCTGCTCTCCACATCTGGGCCAGTTCACTGTCTGTTAACACTTGAGATGAAGGACCAAGAAGAATAAATATGAAAATCTAGTTAGTCAGTGTTGCTGCTTTCTGGAAGCTGTGGTGGAAGAGAGACTGCATAAGAAGAAAAAACAATTAGCCATTGAAATCAGCAGATTTCAAGTAACCTCACTTGGTAAAGATAATTGAGAATTGACCAAAAAAAGTTATTTGCCTTGCAACCTTTTTTCTTTTTTAATTTTTATTTTTAATATTAATATTATATAATAATGATATTTATTTTATTATAATCTTGATTTTAATATTTAAAATTGATTTTTAATTTGCCGTTGTTTTGTTTTTGTTTTTGAGACGAGTTCTCTCTTTTATATAGCTCTGGCTGTCCTGACACTTGTTTTGTAGATCTGAAACTCAGAAGCCACCTGACCTGTCTCTGCCTCCCTAGGGGTAGAACTAAAGGCGTGTTTCACCACACACGGTTTCTGACACCATCTTCGAGCTGTATTGACCAAAACCCATAGGCATAGGTGTGGTATCAGAGATACACGGCAAGCACCTGAAGCTATAGACTTAAATCAACCCCAAAGCCCCCAGAGGCACACAGAAGGGAAGCCCACCTCCCACTCCATGCTGGGCTCTGTTTATCCCCACGTATCCCAGCTTGGAAGTCTTCCAAGCTCATCCAGCTTGACAGGTATCATGTTCCTACTCCTCCACCAAGCTCTGATTCCCCTGCACAAACTCTACCCTTCCCCGTCATGGCTCCTCTCTTTCTGCTAGACTGTGAAATACCTAGGGTCTCCCCCAAGCCCACGTCTTCCAGGTAGGGTTTAAGTCCAGGAGTATATTAAAGGCCTAAGTCAATGCCACTCATTCTGAATGGCCCAGTACCCTCCACCAGAACCTTGCTGTGCCCTCCAAGCAAAGACTATGTGTGAGTCCTGTTGCTCTCGAAGAGTCGGGCACCAACGGCAGCAGCTGTGCGCGCATCTGAGTCCAAGTTCTGAAACTTCTGAGCTTTGTGTGTTGAGTCACCTCAGTTTCCTCGCCTGAATAGTGAGCCTTCATGCGGATCTACTTCCCGTGTTTACTTTGAAACCTAAAAGAGATGGTGCATTACTTAGCTTCCTATTGCTGTCAAAAAACAACAACAACAACAACAACGGGACAAGAGGCAACCTGTGTAGAAGGACAGGTTTATTTGGGCTGAGTTCTCAAGGGATAAGACCATGAGCATTACAACGGGGAAGGACAGCAGCAGACGGGATGGTAACTGGAGCCGTAACCTGGGAGTTGACATCTTAAACTGCAAGCGGGAAGCAGAGACAACAAACCAGAAATGACACCAGTCTTTGCAACTCTCAAAGAAGGCATATTTCCCCCAACAAGGCCACATCTCCTAAGCCTCCCCAAACAGTACCACTAACGGGGACCCAAATATTCAAACACCTGAGACCACCACAGACGAATGCCAAGAGCCAGGTAGAAAATAAGTATCAAGAGAGAGACGATTCCAGCCATTGTTACCAGTGTCCCCAAAGACGTAATCTTGGCATTGGACCCGCTCTAATGGGCCTCTGGGGTTCCACTTTACGGTCAAACCCCAAGACTGTGGGTTGCGCCATGGCGTTTTCTAGGGTTCTCAGTAGAGAAGCTTTACAGTGTTTGTGTAGATTCCTGTCTCTACCCTGCAAGATTGTAGTCTGATGTTCATGGGGCTTAAAAGCCACTTCCAAACCATTGGCACAATTAGGAGTTAGGGATGCGGGAGGAACTGTGACTGGTCCAGTTGATAGCAACTCACTCCCTCAGGATGAGCTCTTCCCAGGAGGGTCCTCCATTCTCCTGCAAACAGGCTGCTAGGAGATCCGGCTCATCAAGCTTGTTGACAATCCCAAACATGTCTCTATATACTTAGACTTAATTACAATTAGCATGGAAATTAGTGCTCCCTTTAAAATTAACAATTCATACTTCTAGGACCATTAGAACACGGACCCATGGTCCTGCACAATCCTCCCTGCCACGCCTCTCTCCCTCCTCCTCTCTGACTCACATTCTGCTGGGTTTTGCAGACAGCGCCATCTTCTGGACAAGAACTCAGCTGCACCATCCCCTAATGGATGGGACACAGGACAGCAGGTACTAAATCTCAAGGCCACAGGTCATTTGCCAAATACTTCTGCTTTAGCTTTACAATGGCTAATGATTCCTAGAAGAAGAGGAAGGTTTGTGGAGTTTGGTGTGTGTGTGGGGGGGGGGGAGGTCTGTGAGAAGTGAAAGAGAAGTGAAGAGCCAAACGTAAATAAAATCCATGAGGGGGGCGTGGGGGAGGGGGGCGGGTGGCACATGCATCACATGTCAGTGGTGTTTCTCAGAAGCCATTCTCCTTGCTCATTGAGGCAGGGTCTCTCACTGAGACCTGGAGCTTACTGATCAGGCTAGGCCAGCTGGCCAGTCCGCCCTAGGAGTTCACCTGACTCCACCCCTGGGGTCTCAAAGTGAGCACCACCACTCGGGCATCTTTACAGGGCTAGGGCTGGAAATGAAACATGTGCGGTAAGTGCTTTATCTGCCAACTGAGCCATCCTCCCAACTTTTTGCCATTGTTTTTGTTTTTCTTTCCTTCCAGCCACCTGGCATGGGGAGTATCTGCTTTATTAAACTGATATAATGTTTTGTCTTGATATAAAAATAATTACCGGTCTAGAAAGCCTCCCTAAATAAACCAGCACAAATCCCACAAGTGGTGTCCAATAGTGTGCCTGGCTACCTCTCCCAGTGGGAAGATCTTCACACTATGGCAGGAAAAATCAAGTAGAAAGCTCTTTTTTCCTAAAAAGGGTTCTCTGGTTGCAGTTCTTCAGCTGGGATGGTGGGGGATGTGGGTTTATCATTTGTGGTCCGACATACTTGGTATACATGTAACTACGTTATTTGCTACTTTAAAATCATCAGAATTCAAGCTCGATTGTGTATGAAAAATACCCATCACAGAACCCATTACTTTGTACCACAACTAAAAGAAAATAATCTCTTAAGCTACAAAATCATGATCAAAATTAGTAATGGTGGCAGCTATCATACTAAATCCTTACCGAAATATATTTTTAAATACGTGGCAATATTTAATCTTTTTGCTAATTCAAAGTGGTGGCACTATGCCATCCTCATCTTAAAGATAGAGACACTGAGGTATAGACAGAATCTATAGCCCAGGATCATTCAGGGGACTTGAAGCCAGTAATCTGGATGACCCCTGAGACTCTGAGCTGTCCTGTGATGGCGCCCTCCCTTATCATGGTGATGCATCCACAAACTCTCTGGAAAAAAGTAGTTCATTCAATATGGAAGCCTTTCCTGGTCCTCAACTACTTGTATCCCCAATCCTTGACCACTGCCAAACACAGGCACGTTCATGAAGACATAAGCAGAAGAAGAAGTGGGGAAATAGAAGAGTATGAGAGAGCGACAGAGACAGAGACAGACAGAGAGAAAGACAGAAAGACACAGAGACAGAGAGACACAAAGACAGAGAGAGACAAAGAGATACAGAGACAGAGACAAAGAGAGAGGGAGAGAAGGAGGGAGGGAGGGAGGGAGGGAGAGACACAGAAAGACATAGAGAGACAGAGAGACATAGGGAGAGCGAGAAAGACAGAGAGGGAGAGAGACAGAGAGACAGAGGGACAGAGAGGCATAGGGAAAGCGAGAAAGACAGAGAGAGAGGGAGAAAGGGAGAGAGATGGAGGGAGAGAAACCAAGCAAGACAGAGACAGAGAGAGGCAGAGAGACAAAGAGAGAGGGAGAGAAGGAGGGAGCGAGGGAGAAAGACAGAGAGAGACAGAGAGAGAGACAGAGAGACAGAGGGAGAGTGAGAAAGAGAGAGAGAGGGAGGGATACAGAGAGACAGAGGGACAGAGAGAGAGGGAGAAAGGGAGGAGGGAGGGAGAGAAACAGAAAGTGACAGAGAGAGAGACAGAGAGAGAGAGACAGAGAGAGAGAAACAGAGAGAGAGAGACAGAGAGATACGGGGAGAAGGGAGTTTACTTAAGATTCATTTGTATTCTCAACTGTGTGTGTGTCTGTGTGTGTGTACATATGTGTTGTATGTATGTATGTGTGTATGTATGTGTGGGTGTCTATGTGTGTCTGTGTGTGTATGTATTTGTGTGTACATGCACGTGTGTGTGTTCACACATGTGTGTGTGCATGCGTGTGTCTGTGTGTGTGCATGTGTGTGTGTCTGTGTTTCTGTGTGTGTGTCTCTGTGTGTGTGCATGCACATGGGAAGGCAGTTGCCCTTGGAGGCCAAAGGCATCAGACCCTCTCGAGCTGAGGTTACAAGTGATTGTGAGTGGCCTGACACGGTGCTGGAAATCAAACCTGGGACTTCTTCAAGAGCAATGTGTGTTCTTACGAACTGTTAGGCCATCTCTCCAGCCCTGGGAACAAGGAATTTTAACTCAAATTTTTTTCAGTTGGGATCTATGGGGCCATGAATTCTCTAAAATTATGGGCAGTGTGTCTCCTGAAAGATCATGTTTCTGGAGACAGAATCTACACCTTCTTCCCACCCCGTCCTTAAAAGTGTTGAGTTGCCAACTTTAACAGAGAATAAAATGGTGCTCCCATCAGCCACATTCCCTGTCTTCCTGCTCCGGAGGACCTCACCTTCAGCCTATATCCTCCCTTTAGGTCAAAATGTGGAAACAAGCCAAAAAGAAGCCCAGAAACAAAAGCACTTTTGGGATTAGCAAACATGTTCCCTGTCATGTTCGTGTGCCATACCCCAGACATGAACTCAAACATGGATGAGTTTGGACAAAGTGAAGTTTGAAGTTCTCCAACACTGTATTATAAGGCTTGTAACTGTCATCCCCATGTGGCTGACTAGAGAAACAAGAGGCTCTGGGATCATAAGAGTCAAGCCGAAGTTCAGGCCATTATCCAGTCTGACTCTATGGCATTGTCTTTCCCCCTTTGCTCTAGGAAAAACAAACAAGGATTAATCATTCTACACTTCTCTGATGACCTCAGCAAACCTTTCCAAAGTCTGTCATCATAGGCATGGACACATGCATACACACATATCTGGGACAGAGTGACCAGGGAGATCTATCAGCTCTGTGACTTCTCCAATGTAACAAATATTAGGGGAGTGGAGTTCATTGTTGGGGGATTTAAATATCTTAATGTCACAATGATTTTAGCTCCCGATTTCTCCCGTTAATCCATCCTTTTACTGTATGAACTGCAGTGAGCAGTTCGGCATGCTGGGCATGGGGTAGGTACATTATCTCCAATAAGCTCCGAGGCTCCATGTCCAGCAGAGAGCAAGTCATGTGAGTACATGGGATCGTGACAGTGCTGTGAAAGACATATAGACTGTACTGGCGGGCTGGGGAGATGGTGCAGTAAATACGAGCACTCACTTAGGACATTGGTATGAACACCTGAGCTTGAATCCCCAGGGTCCATATAAAAAGCCAGGCATGGCCGCAGGTGTCCGTAACCCAACCTGCGGGTGGGTAAGGGTGGGTGAGAGGTGCTAAGAAACGAACAACATAACTCCTGGGTGGGACCTACTGCCTTCCAGTCGTGATGTGGTTTCTGTGAGAGATCCTGTCTCAAGGGAAGAAGGCAGAGTTAGATAGGCTAGGACATGCTATGCCCTCCTCTGGCCTATTTGTACACACACATGGACAAATGCACCTGCACATAGACCACACATACACTCATGTACATGAAACAGCAACAAGAACAAAGGAATGTACAAAACCCGGCGGAGGCATTGAGAAAGGCCCTTGAGGAGCCAAGATGTTTAAGCTGTGCCTTTAAGAATTAGGAGAAGCTAAGAAGCACGACGGCATACTCCTACAATGCTGGCATTGAAGAGGCTGAGCCAGGAGGATCTCAAGTTCGAGACCAGCCCAGGTTAGTGAGACTTGGTCTCAAAACACAAACATCTGAAGAAAAAAAAAAAAAAGACTTAGAAGGAGTTGACAGGCAAGCAATGCCAGTGCTTAATGTTATTGAGCCAATGATTGATGATTGATTGATTGATTGATTGGTCAGTTGATTGATTTTTGCTGAACATTATTCTGTATGTTTCTTTGGTGCATTCTGGGATGAAAAAAAAATGTGTAACTGGAGACCTAGAATGAAGCAGAATGATGTCAATTGTGTAGGTGAGCCTCATCCAGTCAGAAAAGGGCTCGGCAGAACCATGGTTTACTCTGAGCAAGGTGGGAGGGGGAAGCTCATGGCCAGGAGACAGCTTTCAGACTTGAGATGCAGTAATGGTTCCTCCTGTGCCCCAGACTTCAGGTCCCACTCTGAAAACTTGGGACCTCGAAGCCTCTGTAGGTGCATAAGCTAACTCCTTCATCTCCACTCTATGGATACACAAGGACACAGATTGCCTCTATGTCCCTAAAGTAATGAGAATCCGGGACCAACTGTAAGCGTCATCATGGGACCAAGCAGAACGTCGGCCACTGCAGCAAGAGCTGCACAGACATTCAGGCTGGGAAGCAACCTGGGCACCCCCGGCTTTTACAGCAGTTTTAACACACTATTCTCGGGTGCAATCAAGTCACCAAAGTATCAGAGAGATAGAGAGAGAGAGAGAGAGAGAGAGAGAGAGAGAGAGA
>JADRCD010160179.1:0-20573 GCA_019843815.1 Montemys delectorum | reverse complement strand
CTGATTGCTAAAACCAGAGCGAGCGCGTGCGAAAACAAAAGTGTGTGAACAGATAGGGAAGAGAAGGGAAAGGAAGGGAAGGGGAGGGAAGGACATTGTGATATAATGATTGGCCAGAAATACTGGAGAAAGAGGAAACCCTGATTGCTAAAACCCTTACAGCCTCATTCATCCATGCCAAGGGTCTCTTCTCCAAATAATCATTTTGTTTATGATACCCCTGCAGCCTCAGGACCAAAGACTGGGGTCTGGGGACTGATCATCTGCCTGGTCCTAGCTATGACACTGACCTGTCCCTGCCTTTGTGATACACTCCCACTGCATGAGCCTCTGAGCTAGACATCACAGGGGTGGGATGACCCCTAGGGTCCACTTTGAGATCGATATCACAGTGGTGGGGTGAGATGACCCCTAGGGTCCAGCTCCTCTGCAGAATCCGACTCTTACCGTATTGCCATCAGTGGATCTGACTTCCTGTCATCTGGCAGTGCAGGACATGGCTTCGGGCCACTCATCAACACTCTGGACAGCTGTGTGACATCTCCTTAGCTTTTCCTTCTACCTGTCCTTTTAATGGAGCTGGACAACCATGCAAAGTCTGTGAAAATAAGGCTTGCTGGGAACAAATTGCTATGCTGTATGGGGAGGGTTTTAATATAATTCAGAGCTACACAACCCGGGGCTCACAGTGATATTCTTTGGGTTGCAGTACCCACTGCTATTGGAAGACTCACGGTGGCTGATTAGGAGGAGAAAGATCAGTGGCAATCTTATAGGACAACTGGAAAAGTGACCCTAGTTATTACTTTTATGTAATTGGATTTATTAAGGCTGTTTAAAAGATTATTTTTAAATTAAATTTTTAATTAAATTTACCCAACTCCATCTCTTCATGATTTATTTATTTATATTTTATGTGTATGACTTTCGCATGCGTTTGTGTGTGTGCACCATATGCCTACCTGGATCCTCTGGAACTAGAGTTAAGGATGGCTGTGAGCTGCTGGGTAGAGGTGCTGGAAATTGAACCTGGGTTCTCTGCAAGAGCAGCAAGTGCTGCCTAAGCCCACTGAAGCACCCCCCAGCCCCCTAAAATACTCTTCTGTAAGAAGTAAATATAAATGTACCTGAGGTAGGGTAGGAATGTACACCACTAAGATCTATCCCCCAGAGACCTACTTCCTCTATCAAGGTCCCACTTTCTAAAAGTTCTATAACTTTACTAAACAGTGCCACCAGGTGGTGACCAAATGTATCCACATGTGTGCATGCACATACACACACACACACACACACAACAGTACAGCTACAGACCTGAGCCACCCACTGTCTACTCATTAACTAGCTATGTATATAACTCTGGTAAGATAACCACTATCCATTAGCTATATTCCTGTTCTACTTGAACTGGGGTTTATCTAAGTCAGAGGTCTCCACTGCACATAACTCTGCTGTAGTTTTGAGTGAAAATCCTGCTAGGTTTCAAGTACTCAGTCAGTGTGTTCACTGAATAGGTAGATCATCAGTAGCTGAGGGAAGTGCATCACATTTTCTCTAGTCCTGAATTAACTTTAGTATCTATGGCATCACCTCACCAAAAGCTGAGGGTTCTCAGCACTCAAGAGGCAGAGGCAGGTGGATCTCTGTGAGTTCGAGGCCAATCTGGCCTACAGAGAAAGTTCCAGGAGAGCCAAGGCTACACAAAACACAACCCCTACCCCTAAAAAAGACAGAATTCCAAAAGCTAAGTGTTAGCTCTTGAGAACTCTGAATGAACCCCAAACTGGCCACAAGCGTGGCCCTACATGACTAGGCATAGCTCTGGAGTCTGGGAAGGCGATGTTCCCCTCATAGGTACTGAGAACTGAATGCCGACATTACAGGAATGATTCAGTGTAGACTGGGTGGAAGCTCACGGTCCCTCCCTCGCTCAGGAACTGCTGTAGGGTTTGGCCCTTGCATGCTGGAGGGAACCTGTAAGTTATAGGAACTACCTCCTCTAGGGACAACTCTACGTCACTGGAACCAGCAATCCCCAGTGCTGCTTTAGATGTCTCTGAATGTCCCCCTGCTTCTCTCTCCTGGGGCATCTTTGACTACTGTGAACAGTGTTCTGATCAGACACGTTTCCAAGTGGCATGCGCTGGTCTGTGAAGAATTTTAATCACTCTCCCCTGCTTTTAGTTCATTCTTTTCTAAGCAGCCCTGTGCCAGGTGCCCTTTTGTGTATTTTACAGAATGACAAGTGGTATGTTTTAGAGATCAAAGGAGGTGGGAGGATTAAGTCTAAGGGAGGTGCATGTCCTTCTGCCTGCTTTCTATGGCGGCTGTTTGGGAAGGGTAAGTAGAGGTGCTGGGTTGATCTTATACGATTGCCAGGAGACCCCACTGAGTCCTGGCAGGGGCATCAGAATTATCAATCAATGTGTCTAACCCATCCCCCACTCCTGCTGAAGGGTAGCCCAGGTGTTTAGGTTGAATAGATCTCCCAGGTCACTCACAGAAAATGTGGGCCTTGTTTGAAGCCACTCGCAGAGAGTGATGCTGTGCCTGCCAATGAACCAGGCCGTCAGCTCAGTCAGCACCTTGGCCGTGAAGGCAGACATACAGTGGTCAAATCGTAGGATGGAAAAAAAAAAAAGTATCAGCAGCCTCCTCTCCAGACCTAGCAGCGTTCATCTGGATTGCTTCCGGGAGTGAGTCACTTCTCTGTTTCTTCTTCTGGCCGTGTTCTGCTGGCACCCAGTGTTCTGAGCACAGCTCCGGTCCCCAGTGCTGGAGACAGCAAGCCACTGCCATCTTGGGTCTCACAAGAAAATAAACACACAATTAAGATACATTGTTTATTATGAAGGGACACAACCTGAAATGGAAAATAATGTAAGAAAACAGAACGCTGGGGGGGGGGGGTGTTTCGAGCAATTTAAGATATACCGCCAAAGCTGCTCAGAAGAGGGGGAACTGTCTCTGGCTGAAGAAACCTGGAAGAGATTTTTGGAGACATCTGAAAGAAATAGAAAAGCGGCTTAATATGAAAAACATTTGACAATAAATCTAGGTCTTAGTGACTGATCAGATCTGGAAGTTTCAAGAGAATGAAGAATGAAAAGCTCTGGAGAAGCAGTATTTTGAAACCACAGTCCATATATCCTTTGCGGGCAATGAAATCAATTAAATGATCACATTCAGTTTTTAGTGAAATAAGATGAACTAAAATAAAATAGAGCTTATTGCTCACAGTAAGGGTGTGTCCAGTTTCTTGTGACCCTGACTGGATACCTTACAAGAGTAACTGAAGGGGGAAGGTCGGGGTTTAGCTCACAGTTTAAGGGTACGGTTAATCATGGTAGGAAGTCACAGAAGTAGGAGTGACTCTTGGCTCTGGCAGCAGAAGCATGAGGCAGCCTGCCACATCTGGGTCAAATAGACTCGAGAGTAGAAGAGGCAGGGTAGGAATATAAACCCCAAGATCCATCCCACAGAGACCATCTCCTCTAGCCAAATCCCACATCCCAAGTCAACCAAGTCCTGCATCCTACAATCTTCTAGGACAGCACCCCTGGAGGAACCATGTGTTCTAACCCATGTTTTCTAAGCCCATAGGGAACATTTCATATCTAAGCCACAGCAAAAGGTTAGTACTATGTTGACATTGTTTTTGCTTCATTTACATATATGTCTGTGTCCACATAAATATAACCAAGCTATAACAAAAATGCATATTTTCTTAAAATGAGTCATGGTTTTATAAGTTTTAAAGCATTTACTTGAAATGTTTAAATTTATGTGAAGATAATGACTTTGGTACCATTAGTTCATAAAAATAGTAGATATCAAAAAATGCCCAAAATTGTAAAAATGACATTGAAAATTAAGGTTTCTCCTAAATATCTAGATAGACAGCTGGAAGAGTGAGAACACATGAGGGAAATGCCAGAGCTGGAGATATGATTTTAGAATCCAGACAAGTTCTATGTGAAACTTCAACAGAGAATGGATCATCAAGGAGAAAGTTGGCAACCATAAGGGAAATGTCAAAGGCAAAGCCTTGGGCTGTGGAAGCATTCAGAGGGGAGGAGAAAAAGTGAGGAAATATTAAAGAATGAAGGGTCTGAAGGACACAAGGGTGATGGGAGGAGAGAGCACTGGAACAGGGAGCAGGATTCAAGTTATGCCGAAGGTTCTAGAAACCTGAAAATGAGGCCCTAGATCAAGAGAACAGCACCTGACACGGCAAATTCCAGAACACTGACAGTTCTGAAGAGATGTAGTACACAGTTGGGGAGAAAGCTATTATTAGCAGCCTCATTCTGGAGAAACAGAAGTATGGAGATGTTAAGTAAGCTGTCTAGCACCATACAGCTGGAAACTGTCAGAGCTGGGTACAGCAGGACATAGTCAGAGCCGGTTACAGCAGGACACAGTCAGAGCCCTGAGCCTGCACTGCAAAGCTCATCAGCTCAAATGCTACTCTCTAGCTTTATGTTTGCACTGAAGTGGGAAACAAAGAGGATTTGTGTCATAGTTTGGGTATTAAATGTCTCCCATGGACTAGGCATTGAAGGCTTGGATCCCAGATGGTGGTGGTATTTAGGAGATGGTAGAAGGAAGTAGATGCTTGGGAATGTACCTGTGAAGAGAGTCTTCTCCAGGCCATTTCTGCTTTCTATCTGCTTCCTGGCCAGTGTGAGGGGAAAGGCCTTTCCTGCTTGCCTCTTCCACCATGATAGTCTGTCTCCGAGCCTGAGCTGTTGATCCAGCTAACATGAGGCTGAATATTTTGAAACCATGAGCCAAATTTTCCCACTCTTTAAAAAGTACATCTTTAGCATATCTGTCCCACAGGTAAAAAGTCTTCTTAACCCAATCTGCTATGATATTTGGGGCTGGAAAAAAAAAAAAAAAAAAAGATGAGTCCAGCAGAAGAAACCTGGCAGTCCATCTCTAGTCCTGCAGCAAGCACTTGGCAATGGCATTGGAAGAATTCCTAAGAAGATCTAGAAGCCATCAGAAAGAACCTAGATTCCTGCAGAACCATGGGACAGAGACTCCGCTGGGAGAATTTTTTCTGTGTAAAAGAATGGGTCCTGCCGCTTTGCAATGTAATCCTCCACGGATGGCCTTTCGCTGTGCTTAGAAACCCAGCAATGGGTCACTGTGTGTCAGGCTCCCCCGCCATCTCTTGTGTCCTCTTTGACCACTTTTGAAGTACAGTACAGATCATCACTCAATGACGGAGCTTCAGTTCAATGTCTTCTCTGACTTTCAGGGGAGCCAGCTGGCTCTGCGCCACAAGCCCTCCCTCTCACTCTCGACTCCTTCAAGCTACGTGCACCACCTCCTACGGTCCTTTACATACTGAGAAATCATTAAGTATATTCACAGATAAACAGGCAACATGAAACCAATTTTTCTCCACTAATAGAAAGAGTACATGTGAAGATGATTTTTGATCTCGTCAACTGGAAGCAGACAGGGAAATATGAAATTTATACAAGCGATTTGCAAAGAGGAGAGCGTGTCAGACTGAGGCCAGTTTTCTCTAAGAGGGCTGCCTGGCCACTCTGTGCCTTTGGAAGAGGAATGGCAATGAGAAAGTTAGGTATGGAAAGACAAGATAACTGCGTTCCCCAACCCTACAAAGAAAATGAGTCGCTTATCGGGCCTAGTGAGTCTATGGTATATGGTCAGCCTTATTAGCATATCTTAATTGAGAATTACACTGTCATCAGAGAACACGTTGTAAGGCATAAAACTTGGGAGACATGTAATCCATTGAAATTCCAAACACACGTCTGGGCTCCTGACTGTTCCTCCAAGTGATCCCTTTTCTTTTTCTCCTCCTTCTTCGTTCATCCTCCTGTTTTCTCCCCTCTTCCTGGCCTCCTCCATCCCATTTTTCCGTACATGTGATGTATTTCTAGTTGTCTTCGCTCATTGCTACATTTCTAGTCCTTCTCACCTCCGTATGGCTTTCCTCTGTATCTCTTCCTACGGCTCTTCACTCTCCTTCATCTTTTCCATTGTCTTTCCCTCTCCCTCTCCCTTTCCCCTGTCCAGCCCCCCTCCCCTGCCACCCTCTTCTCCATCACACTCGCTTACCTCGAGTTCATATAAAAATTAACTCACAATCAAGGGTTTCTTTGCCGATTCGAAATCGCATTTGTGTAGCATATGCTCTGGCACTTAAAATTGCCCGAGACTGGCTGCGTCTCACAGCCTGTTGCACTAAGCCTCGAGTGTTTTCTTGACCCTCCACTTTGCGCACATCGGGTAGAATAGCATTATCCATTATCTCCTCAGAGCAGGGACAGAAGGAACACACTGTTGAATATACATTTGGCCGTGACTGTGTCTATATTATGGGAGACATCACTCGCTTTCGGAGCAGAGGACGTCAATCCCTGCTGCACAGCTTTATCTGCTACGTGTGTCCCAATTGTTCTGCCCTTTACCCTGTTCAGCTGCAACTGCCCTAGTGGACAACCTATCCTCTGCGCTTGAAGGTCAACTATACAGACTGTTGAACTGGACTTGTATTATGGCTTGACCATGAAATATCCCCCAACGGGATTGTGTATTGAAGAGTTCCTTCCTAGACAGTAGTGCTATTCTAGAAGATGATAGAAATGTTAGGAGGTAGGTCCAACTGGTGGAGGTAGGTCACCAGGGAGCCTGTCTCCAGTCACCATAGCTTGTTCGGATGGCCTTCCTCGGCCTCCCGAGTGCAGAAAGTAAAGGCATGCACTACTACAACCATCTCTGGTTTTCTTTCTGATGCTCTGGTAAAATACCTTGACCACAAGCAACTTAGAGGAGGACAAAATCTGCGTGGCATGCACCCAGTCTCTTACTGAGAGAAGTCAGGTAGGAACTCAAAGTCCAAGCAGAAACCAGGGAAGAACATTGGTCCCTGGTTTGCTCTTAGGCTCATGCTTAGCTATCTTTCTTATACAGTCCAGAACCACTTGTCCAGGGTATAATACTACTCCACAGTAAGCAGGACCCTCCCTCCTCATCAATTAGTAATCAAGACAATGCCACCAAAGAAATGTCTACAGATCAGTTTTGTCTGAAAAATCTTTTCTTTTCTTTTTTTCTTTAGCTTTTTTTTAATTAGATATTTTCTTTATTTACATTTCAAATGTTATCCCCTTTCTTGGTTTCCCCTCCGAAAACCCCCTATCCCCTTTCCCCTCCCCTTGCTCACCAACCCACTCACTCCTGCTTCCTGGCCCTGGCATTCCCCTACACTGGGGCATAGATCCTTCACACGACCAAGGGCCTCTCCTCCCCTTTATGACTGACAAGGCTATCCTCTGCTACATATGCAGTTGAAGCCATAGGTCCCTCCATGTGTACTCTTTGGTTGGTGATTTAGTCCCTGGTAGCTCTGGGGGTACTAGTTAGTTCATATTGTTATTCCTCCTATGGGGCTGCAAACCCCTTCAGCTCCTTGAGTCCTTTCTCTAGTTCCTCCATTGGGGACCATGTGCTTAGTCCAATGGTTGGCTGAGAGCATCCACCTCTGTATTTGTCACAATATAGTATTCCATTGTGTAGATGTACCACATTTTCTGTATCCATTCCTCTGTTGAGGGACATCTGGGTTGTTTCCAGCTTCTAGCTATTATAAATAAGGCTGCTATGAACATAGTGGAGCATGTGGCCTTGTTTAATGTTGGAGCATCTTCTGGGTATATGCCCAGGAGTGGTATAGCTGGGTCCTCAGATAGTACTATGTCCAACTTTCTGAGGAACTGCCAAACTGATTTCCAGAGTGGTGGTACCAGTTTGCAATCCCACCAGCAATGAAGTAGTGTTCCTCTTTCTCCACAACCTTGCCAACATCTGCTGTCACCTGAGTTTTTGATCTTAGCCATTCTCACTGGTGTGAGGTGGAATCTCAGGGCTTTGATTTTCATTTCCCTGATGACTAAGGATGTTGAACATTTCTTTAGGTGCTTCTCGGCCATTTGAGTTTCCTCAGTTGAAAATTATTTGTTTAGCTCTGTACCCCATTTTTAATAGGGTTATTTCGTTCTCTGGAGTCTAACTTCTTGAGTTCTTTGTATATATTGGATATTAGCTCTCTATCAGATGTAGGGTTGATAAAGATCTTTTACCAATCTGTTGGTTGTCTTTTTGTCCTATTGACAGTGTCTTTTGCCTTACAGAAGCTTTGCAACTTTATGAGGTCCCATTTGTCGATTCTTGATCTTAGAGCATAAGCCATTGGTGTTCAGGAATTTTTTTTCCCCTGTGCCCACACATTCAAGGCTCTTCCCCACTTTCTCCTCTATAACTTTCAGTGTATCTGGTTTTATGTGGAGCTCCTTGATCCAATTGGACTTGAGCTTTGTACAAGGAGATAAGAATGGGTTGATTTACATTTTTCTACATGCTGACTGCCAGTTGAACCAGCAACATTTGTTAAAAATGCTATCTTTTTTCCACAGGATGGTTTTAGCTCCTTTGTCAAATACCAAGTGACCATAGGTATGTGGATTAATTTCTGGGTCTTCAATTCTATTCCATTGATCTTCCTACCTCTCTCTGTACCGATACCATGCAGTTTTTTGTTTTTTGGGTTTTTTTTTTTTTTATCACTATCGCTCTGTAATACAGCTTGAGGTCAGGGATGGTGATTTACCCAGAAATTCTTTTATTGTTAGGAATAGTGTTCACTACCCTGTGTTTTTTCTTATTCCAAATGAATTTGCAAATTTCCATTTCTAACTCTATGAAGAATTGATTTGGAATTTTGATGGGAATTGTATTGAATCTGTAGATTGCTTTCAGCAACATGGCCTTTTTTACTGTATTAATCCTGCCAATCCATGAGCATGGGAGATTTTTCCATCTTCTGAGATCTTTTTTGATTTCTTTCTTCAGAGACTTGAAGTTCTTGTCATACAGATCTTTCACTTGCTTCGTTAGAGCCACACCAAGGTATTTTATATTATTTGTGACTATTGTGAAGGGTGTTGTTTCCCTAATTTCTTTCTCAGTCTGTTTATCCTTTGAGTAGAGGAAGGCTACTGATTTGTTTGAGTTAGCAACATCCATTCTTAGGCATTGAGCCGTCTCTCCATTCCCTGCCTCCTCCAAAAAAGAATTTTTTTTTTTTTGTTATTTTTCTTCTTACTCTGTGAAGAATGTTGGTGGAAATTACATGAGCATTACATTGAATTTGTAGATCGCTTTTGATTTTTACAGCCATTACGACATTAAATCAGCCAATCCATGAGCACGGGAGATCTTTCATCTATGTCTTCATCAGTGATATAAGGAGGTGTCTTGGAAGAAGAATTCATGCATGTAGTGGCTGAACTGTCCCTGCTGTGCGCTTTAGGAATTACTGACTCCTGGGTCTCAGAATTCACTACGAGCAACACCACTGTTCATCTCAGCCACCCGTAAGATGCTGCTCTCTTGAGAGACAAACCAAAGAGACAGAAAGTCCAAGAAAAAATAGCAACAAAACATTTTCAGGAACAAAGTTCTCAAATGTGTTTACTCATATTATAATAATAAAGGTTTTGTATCTTGCCTCTGATATTGGCATTTCTGAGGGACACTAGCCAGCATCCTAACCTCTTCCCCTTCATCTTCTCAATATAAAGAGATTTAGCAACCGTTGCACCAATCAAAACCCTAATAAAGATAATAACCACAAAATTCTGGAGTAAGTAATAGTACTACTTTGGAATAATTATGAGTCCTAGACTCTTCAAAGTGGTTCCAATGTCAAGGTTTCTGTCTGAATAATATTGTGTGTGTCCTCTCATTTCTCAGAGGAACCCCAAACAAGAACTCCAGCCTAGCCATCTATTCCTCCAGTAAATACTAATGACTGCCTATACACAGGCCACTGTTAAAATAAACATAATCCCACCACCTTGTGGCAGCTCATGGAAATCAGGGCTTTGAGCCAGCTTTGAGGGATGTGGGTCTCGGCTGCCTGCTGAGAGCAGAGGACCATCACAGGTAGAGTGTGGCAGAGCTCTGGTGGAGTCCAGGCTTGTTTTCCAAGCAAGGCCTTATGCACCATGGTATGAAGATGGAAAGCAAGAGGGGGAAGCAGAAGAGATTGAAACTGGAAAGGGTATTGAACCTGGGCTTTGAGGCATTTTGGATGCAGGCTACGGAAGGTGCCTTTATTGTTCACATTACTGGGACTTCGTGGATGCTTTTGAGAAGGATAGGGGCCCAAGAAAAACCTGACCTTTGGTAAAATAACTGTCTCCTTAGAGTAGAGAGAGGTGTAGAGTAGAAATCAATTTGAGACTCTTTTCCAGACAAGAGAAAGCTAATTCCAAGACGACATCAGGGTGCCTCAGGACCATGCTGAAAGACTGAAAAGGAGGACACACATTTCAGAATTGAACAGGTACAGATATGATTTTTGTGGTCTTAAACTTTTATCTGATCTTGAAGAGGATGGCTCCTGCTTTGAAATTGCTTGCAAATGCCCATCAATACACATACCCTTCAGTAACACTTCCTACAACATGTCACATGGGAAGTAAACCTGGTTTGATGGCTCATGCCTGTTATTCCAGTATTAGAATGACAGAGACAGGAGGATCAATCAAAGGCCAACCTCACTACATAGGACCCTGTCTCAAAGAAGAAAAAAACAATGTGGCCACCAGGGGGCACAGTTGCACTAACTTCCATAGAGACCAGAAAAACAAGCAGGCTTTACGGTGTCCCCAAGACTTAGAACAGCTCACAGTGTCAAGGTGAAGAAACACATCGTAATGTAATCATAACCAGAGGCTTGAGGCCTGGAATCTTACACTCTGGTGAAATATGAGACAAGTTTACACAATGAGAGAACATGGGAAAAGGTTTATTTCTGAGTCTCACTTTCTGACTAATAAGGTTGACTCTGAGAAGTTTATTCAGCAAGATAGTTATCTTATGCCAAACACTGTTCTATATACAAGAATGTGCTCATGACTTGAAGTAGAGGGGATGTGATGGTGAGTGCTGTCAAGTTGACAGAATCTAGCATCATCCGGGAGATGGACCTGTGGACATACCTTGGGGAATTGTCTTGATTTCATTAATTGAGGTGGGAAGAACTGCCCACTCTGGGTGACACAACTCCCTATTTAGATCCTGCACCATATAAATGGAGAAGAGAAGCTGAGCAGCAGGAAGAAGCATTTGTTGCTGTGTGCTTCTTCTTGACTGTGGATGTGAGGGCCAGCTCCTTCACGCTTCTGCGGTCCCATTTCTTCCCTGGTGTGATGGACTATACCTGAACTCTGAAAGCTGACATCAGCCTTTTCTCCCTCGAGTTGTCTTGGTCAGGGAGCTTATCACACCAACAGGAAAGAAAACTAAAATGAGGAGCAGAGAACCAAAGGCCAAGCAGAGACAAATGTAGACCATTCGCATGCCAGCTGCTGTCCCGAAGATGTTAACGTGGTTGTGTGGTAGACTCCAACACAAAAAGTGGTGATGGGAAATACTCCATGTTACCACTCGAAGAGCAGAAGCCTTCCAGGAACTGGCACCAAGTTGGAATTTAAAAGCTGAGAGTGAACCGACCAAGTGAAGACATTGGGGAAGGAAGGCTTGAGGCCGTGAGAACAGCTCATGCAGAGTCCTAGGCGGACGGAGCTCTTGGCATTGTTCTAGAGCAGAAGTTCTGAGTGGTGTGAACTGGGGGCGATGACAGTGATGTAGGAATGGCTGGTGTGAGGTGACTTGAAGAGTCTATGGGGGCCATTCCTAGTCAAACCCACACCATCACGTGAGGGTGAGAGGGCTTCATGAGTAAGTCAGTGACTTCATCAGGCAGTCAATACGTCGTTGTAATATCAACAACTCAACATATTTTTCACACACTCTGAGGAATCTTGTCTGAATTTTTTTGAAACTATTTTTGTTCACACCAATTTTTACCTGAATATTCCCAGAAGATGAGGTTGTCTAGACTGCTCCCTGGTGACAGGGAGCAATTGTTTTGGCTCACTGGAGGGAGAGGGGGTTGTCAGGGTGTTTCACACACACACACCCATTGTGAGCCTACGGAGAGGCTCTCTTTTTCTTTCCAGGTCACATTTGCCTTGTGCCACATCCAGCTCTCAAGTAAATGAAAGGCACACCCATGTGGTATTAATAGTGCTATTTTGGGTGATGATATAATGGATTCCAGAATCACCAAGAGGACTTTTAGCACCTCTCTGGGGGTGCAGGCGGGGCTGCTCCGCGTGTCTGGGTGGGCCTACCTCTCACTACAGGATCCTCCTACCAAGAGAAGTGCTATTTTTGACCTCGGGTGAGTAAGTGTCTTAGTATTTCCTAAGGATAATTGAGATCACCCTGGGGTGAGGGGGAAATGGGCCTTGTGAGAAAAGACCCTCCCCAGGCCCTGACCTTCCTCGAAATGGGCTGATTCCAGCTTGTTGTCGTTCTGAGAAAGAAGGAAATGGAAAGGAAAGGAGGAGGGAGGGAAAGGAGGAAGCAGCTAAGTTCAGGAGGACATGAATATGGAGAGTTGTCCAGACGGCTGTGTCACAGATCTGTTGGTTGATTCATAAATACATCCATGGGACAATAAGTAGGTACCACTCTGATTCTAGGAATATTGGAAATATTGATACATTTGAACCTTACAACCACTTTACTAAATAAATGAAGGAGAAAGAGAGGGAGCGAGGGAAGCTGGGGGAGGAGGGGAAAGGTTTGAATGAATTCATCAGCTCAGTGGAAAATCATACGGCTTTCTACATCAGAAAAGCCTGCTGAGGGGCTAAGAGCCTTAACATATCACAACACAACCAAACTAGATCAAATTGTGATCTTTACTTCATATTATTTAAAACAAAATGAAAAAATGATTATATGAGGCTTAAATAATTTTAACTTGTTTGCCTGCTTCTTAATTTACTAATAAAATAGGTTATGGGAACATGGCCACATTATATCATCTATCCTTTTTGTGAGTAAAACTGAAAATCTTTTATAATGAAATTGAAAGTGAATGTTGATGACTTTATCCCTTGTCTTCCATCAAATCTATTTTTATTGAATGACCTTGATCTCCCTCATTTTGTAAATGAGCTTCAAAAGTGGCCTCCAAAGCATGTCTAACATGCCTGAGCAGGTGGGGGTGCCTTCGCAGAAGAACCCTGGTGACCCCCATAAAGGCGGAGACTCAGTTAGAGATCTGCCAGTTGTCAACTCCAGTCCCACCTGCAGCCAGAAATGGGAAGAGGCCAGCTGGGTACCACACCAAGTCTTTCCCTGACATCTAGTGTCAGCTCCTGAAATGACAGGCTGGGAATCAGACCAGGCGAGGATGGAGGAGGACCTTAGCCTGGCTTGTCACCAGGGTTGATGAGTGGCTTGTTCCTAAGAGTTGCCTTTCACCTCACAGCCTTACAGGGCCCCCCTCCCCCGCCCAGTAAGCAGCTGCCGATTCACTGCCTCACAGTTTGTCCAAGGCAAAAGCAGAGAGGAGGGACCTGGAAGATGGCGAGGCATCACTTTTCTTACTGTGTAATGTGTGTTATTGATCAAAGCTTGGTGAGGACTCTTCATGCTTACTTACCTCTGGTCGAAAAGAAATCAGAAAGGAAAAAGAAAAATGGTAAGAGCTTCGAGCTCCTGCCTCTCAGCATGACTCCAATCGGGATATGAAGATGGGGGGCGGGGGGGGGGGGACTCAGGTTCTGGCCTCGCTTTAGGCCTTTGGGCACCTCAGTAGATGGTGCCATAAATGTATCTGCTGTGGAAAAAAAAAAAAAACACTTGCCAATACCATGCTTCTGACGATGCCAGGTCTGCCCTGCAGGGACCAGAAGAAATTCAGATCACACAGGAAAATGAGGGAGCCAGTCAGTGGGGGAGAGGTGCAAGTGAAAGCCTATGTCAGTCAAAGGATGGGAACCTGCAGCAGCTGGGTGCTGTGTCTCCTGGCATTGAATCGGTCGGGAGTTGTTGACAGTCCAATTCTAATCACGAGTCTGCCTGTATGTATCACATGGGACTTCATCAGTAAGCCCTAACAAAGCTAGAGTGTACCAGAGCCCCGCCCCGCCCTGCTGAGAACTGCCCTCCCAGGTTTCCCTAGACTCCTGATAGTTCAATGTCAGCCAATTTCTCCTTCATCTGAAACTGAATGCTTCTATCATCTTATTCATTTCATTTGCTCAACAGATGTTGACTCAGTATGTAGGACATACCAGCCAATAAGATGGATTCTGCAAGATTGGAGAAGAAAGACATCATAGAACCAATCAGGAGAGGTTCACTTGCTGCTTGCTAACATTGATTTAATCTCATCTAAAGAACCTTTTTTTTGCAAGTACTGGGAGTTTAACGTAATCCCTTGTACATGCCAGCAATCATTCTACTGTGAGCTACAGTCCCAGCCTGATCAGAACCATTTTTTATCTGCCCTTAAGTCATAACCCTCCCTCCCTAAGACATCTTCTCTTTACCTTAAAACCACCGTAAGTCTGCAAGACTATTCTGGTTGCACCCCACTCTGTAATCATTATAACACCTAATAAGAGGAAATACCTTCTGCTGAGCTCCCTCTAGAGGTTGGCCTGGTGAACCTGAGAGAAACAACTTTCAAAGTAGAAAGGTTTAGGATGGCTCATAGTCTCAGAGTTGTCATGGTAGGGGGCCCTACACCATACCTATGGAGCCAGCTACACATGGACCGACCTAGGAGGGCAGTAGGACAGGAGGCAGGAAGGGCACAGTCCTGAATCAGTAACTTCAATACCCTAAAAGACAGAGAGCTGTAATAGGTGCACTTTTTCTGTTATCTTAGCTATTTAAGGTTTGTTCTAGAGGGTTCTATTCAGCTGGTTCAGGCAAGTGTTGTATGTGTGTGTGAGATATATATTGCAATTATAAAGCTGAGGATGTCCAAATATCATCTTTTGGGAAATAATTCTGTTCTTTTAAGAAAGGGATGGACTATCAATGAGGAAGATCAGCAAACATTAAAAGTCCAGATGCTACCATGAGAAGAGCCAACGGCATTTATGGTTTGGACAGGAAGTATCCCCTAAAAGACTCATGTTAGAGGCTTGATTTCCAAGCTGGCAAAGCTCCTGAGTGGCAATTGAATGACGAGGGACCCACTGACAAGTTCACAGCTGTGTGAGTAACCAAAGGGTGGGCCTAGAAGGAAGTGGCTCACCTCACTGAGAGGTATTTCTTTAAAGAAACCCCAGTGCCCAGTCCCTTGGTGTTTATGCTTCCTGGTAACCATGAGGTGAGCACCCTCCTGTCACCTGCTCCCCCTACTGTGATATCCTGCCCTGCATCACCCCCAACAGAGCCAGCTAAATGTGGCCCGACAACCCTGAGACTATGGGCCATATTAAACCTTTCTACTTGGAAAGTTGTTTCCCTCGGGTCTCATGTGTCGCAGTGATGAAAAACAAGCGCAATGTTTTGAAGCCTTTTTAAAATGTTTATTCTGCAGGTATGAGGACATATAACCATTTGACTTGAGAGATGTTGAATAGATGCTTTCTCTGGATTGAGTCAGGAAGGAGGCTCAGAGGAAACTCACAGCTTACGAGACACATGTGGGCCCCTTCACAACAGTATATGAGGAGAAAACAACCGCTGGGAAGAGGAGCTACCTGCAAGTTGTGCAGGAGCTCCAGGGATGCATCTGTCATCAGTCTCACACGAGGGGAGGACCTGTTGGCAGTGCAGCTGACACATGTTCCTGTAAGTCACCCCAGGAAGCGAGACTTGGTGGAGTAGTTTCTCTGCTCTGTCATTGGTCCTAAGTCTGGGATTTGTTCATCTGCCCTAGTAAAAGGCATATCATGGTAAGATGTGGTGAATATTTTCCTAAAATAGTGACAACCTACTGTTTAATGTCACTGTGAGAAAAAAAATGGTTTTACTTTATCTTTTGATTTTAGTTTTCAAAGTTGATGGATCTGCAATGTATGTTTGCGAGCTAAATAGCAATAACAAAGATTGCCCTTGAAATTAGGTTTGGGTGGAAAAGGGGGGTGTTTTTAAAATAGTTATTTTATAATATATTATATATATATATCTATATATAGAGATATATACATACAGACATGTATGTATATACACATATATGTATACATATGTATATGTATGTATACATATATATGTGTGAGAGAAATATACATATACATATGCATACATATATATTGACCCAAACACTGCCCTTTAACACACCTAGTTGGATTTGGAATCTTTAGAAAATTTCAATAAACTGAATGATAGAGAAGAAATATGCAGCTAGCACCAGGTAAAATGACCTGTCATCTTTTTCATTTCCCTCATCTGTGTCCCCACATGGTTAGAATACATATGAAGAAAACTGAGCCTTAGATTTAGAAACAACTAAAGACTAGTGACTGGGTTAGTAAAATAGTACCTGGCCCTCTCACTGAAGGATTGTCATACTTCATTCCAGAGTGTCAGTAGGTATTGATTTCTGCCCTTGCGCTTCCAGATCAGCCATTTTTCATTGTCTACCTCCCAGAAGCCCTCCGCCGGAAAGCCACTGCACCTCAGGCTTCTCACGCCAGCCCCTGAGGAACTGGAGGCAAAGAAGGATCTCATTGAGTTTCCCCAGCCAATTAGCTTTCAGGATCCACCTAGAGCCTAGTTTTCCTCTTTCGGGTCACATGTGGTCTGGTAGAAATCCTTTTCCATTATCATTTTCCTCCCCTCATGTCCAATTTGACTTGTTCAGCCAGCAATCATGGAACTTTCTAGACTGCCTGTGGTGAAGCTATTTGAAGAGTCAACTCAACTTTATGTGTGAAAATAGCAACCCAGCCCCCAGTCCCTGCACTCCGTGCATTCCCGAGATGCCCTGGTTTGCTCCCCAGGTCGTTATTATCCACAAATGAAGTCTATTTCCCTTGAAATTCATTTAACACAGGGACTCAGTAGAACCATTGTGCTCAAAGAAGTTTTGGAAACTGTCTGGTACAACCTGCATCTCTGACTTAAACGTCTCAAGCTAGATTTAAAAATGGGTTTCTTCCTCAGTGAAGACTTCACCATCTTGATAGAGATTTGCAGAGTTAATGATGGAGATTTGGGTGAAGAGAGGCTCAAAGTCTGCAAGAGACATTGCTAGGGTTAATTAGCAGTGGCTCCTGAGGCAGGCAGAAGCTTGGTGACAACCTAACTTCCCTGGAGAAAGCGATTGTCTCTTGAACTCATTACACACCATTCCTCCCTCCCAGGCTGCCACCTCCCCTTACAAAACCCTGTCAGAGTAAAATTGGCAACGAGGCAGCTGAATCTCACAGTCCTTTTTATCTTTTATCACAGACCCTACTTTTCCATCTCTTTAATCATCGCTGTGTTCTTGTTTGTCCAGGCACTCCAATTTCTTCATCTCCCTTTGAACAGCGGTGACCAATACTGAAGAGTGTGCTCTAACTCGGACTATAACCTGGCTGATTCAGAGTATAAAGGGGAGGGAGCCTCTCATCTTTGTTTCTTCATAACCCCCTGGGATCAAGGGAAGTTCCTCACCACAGCTTTTGACTAAGCTCCAGGTCAGGTGTGTAGACACCATCCCAGGATTGATATGTACACGTCAGTCCTCTCATCCATGAGAGGCTTGATGTCAAAGAAACTTGCCCAAAAGAAGTCTCTGCTAGGATGGGGAGGAGTAAGAAGTTTTAGACAAAAGCAAAGGATGCTTTTAAAATATTTTTAAAACAAAACCAGATGTTAAAGCTGTTGGAAAGGAAAATTCAGTAAAAGGCAACATTTCTGAGAAGCAGATTAAACAGATTAGATATTTTAAACAAGCTTCATGGGATATAAAGTTAAAAGTCCCAGTGTGTCCCAGATCCATGTCCTGTCCTCCTACCACCCCTCCACACCCATGAGTATGGGATCTGAGTTGCAAGTAACAAACAGAAAATGAGATACTGATTTGAGGAAGTTAAAATTGGCAACGAGGCAGCTGAATCCCAATAGATGTAAGGAAAACCGTTCTCAAGAAAGGTGGCCCAGAATAGGGAACGGACTCCATGAGCAAAGTGTTTGCTGGACAAATATAAGGACCTGAGTTCCAATCCCCAAGACTCAGGTAGAGCTAGACATAATAGCATACATTTGTAAACCCGGTGCTCCGATGGGGAGATGGGAGGTAGGGACAAGAGAATCCTTAAAGGCTTGGCAGTCAGCTAGCCTTGTGTGTTCCATCCTTAGAACCTGTCTCGAACAAGGACCAACATTAGAGATGTCCTCCATAGGTATGTCGTATGTATATCCCCTTACATACATACATGCACACCCTCACACACACAATCACACATACACACATACTACCACCACCACACCAAAAGAAGCAAAGGTAGCCCAAGATGACATGTGAGTCGTGAAAACCCTGCCTAGCTATAGAAAAAACATAGTGATACCCAGCTCCTACCTAGCACCTGATATCTTCACTAACCCACGGGCCACTTCGGAAAGGAATCTTTCATAGTCGCCCCAGAACATTTTCAGACTCCCTCCCAGTGCTGCTAGTGAGATTTTCCTCACCATTTCCAACACCTCCAAGATGCTGTTTCAAAGCATGGGGGACTTGTTTGGACTCACAGCTTCAGAGTGTCAGTCCAAGGTGAGTTGTTCGCTTGGGGCATACCCTTGACCATCTTGGAAAGTAGTCCATGGGAAAGCAAAGAAGCTCATCTGACAGCAGACAGGAATTAGAGGTGTGGACAGGGTCAGGACAGGACATCCAGAGCATGTCCCCATGGATGTGCTTCCCTCAACTGGTTCCCACCTCATGCATTTCACCGTTTTCCAACAAGTCCATCATACTTTGAGTCTATCCAGGGATAAATACATTGATAGGGCAGAGCCCTTAGGATCGGGACTCCACCAAAAGACCTGAATCAGCTGGAAGCCAAGACCCCAACTTCATGAGCTTGAGGGGGTGGGCGGGGGGACATTTATTTGCAAAGCACGGCAACACCTGAGTGGCCAGCAGGTTCCCTGTGGACACATGCCTACACCTGAGCTTTCCTTTTGCTCTCGAGTTAATTCTCCCTCTGGCTTCCTCCTTTCATTTATGATTCACCAATGGTTAGTTTTGTGCCGCCATATATTATTTATTCCTATTTAATGTGGTGTTCGGGTGGTTTTACCTGCATTTGTGACTGTGCACCAGACCTGTGCAGTGCCCATAGAGTCCAGAAGAATAAGTCAGATCCCTGGAATCTGGAGTTACAGATGGTGGTGAGCCGCTGTGTGGATGCTGGGAACTGAATCAGCCCTCTGGAAGAGCAGCCAGTGCTCTTAACCATTGAGCAAGCATCCAGCCCCATCTGGATGAATCACACCCTGTCTCAATCAGAGCTTCACTATTAACCCTTTATGCCCCCATCCCACCTGCTTTATCCAGTTACTCCTTTTTACCCCCCCCCCAAGCCCTTGCAGCAGAATCTCCGCAATTTGTTCTCTTCCGGAGGAGCTCGTTCTGTCCTCTGCCAAATTTATTCTCCCAGAGAACATATTTCGACTCTATCACTCTTTGCTCAAAAAAAAAAAAAAAAAAAAGTTTTGTGTGTGTGTTAAACAGATCTATGAAACCCAAGCCATGGACTACATAGCTAATAGTGACCCTGAACTCCTGATTCTCCTGCCTCTACATTCTAGGATTACAGGCATGTACCACCATACCACAGTTTACATAGGGCTGGGAAGCAAATGTCGGGACTTACTTTAAATGAATGCCTCAAGGCACAGCTTGAGAACCAGAGCAAATGTTCTAAAGCAGGGCCCACATCTGCTGACTTCTGTGGGGTAGACAGCCACAGACGGTTCCACTGGGATTTGTGAGTGCATGGAATTCTGTGTGTGCGTACATGCTTGTGGAAATCAGAGGACAACTTTGGGAGTTGGCTCTTACTTCTCCATAGGTTCTGAGGGTTGAACTTGAGTCCCTTGGCTAGCACAGCAAGTGCCTTTTCTTGGGCTTCAATGCTATCCACCTGTCCCAAATCTCCTAATTTTATCAGACAAAACAAAGCAAAATAAAAATGTAGATTTTTTTTTTTATAAAGAGAACCTTGATTTGAACTTCATGATGCTGACGATATTGCTTAAACACCAAGACAAGGTGATTTTCTTCCTTTCTTTCTGCATCAATTGTATTTCACTGGAAACGTGTGTCTCTTCCCCACACACAGGAAATGCTACCAGGCACAGACAGGTGTTGAGAGCATCTCTCCCAGGACAGTACTGAGCACCTGTGAGTTGCCAGGTCTCATGCTGGTTGCTGAGGGTAAAGGAATGAGTGCTCACTTCCCTGCCCTGGTAGGGTTTGCAGTCTAGCTATAGGTGCTGTGATTAAAACCACGGCTCAAACATTCTGCGATGGTTTGACGGGATATGAACATGGTGTTAGTTAGGTAAACACCGAGGCCCCAACAGGTCCAGGGACCTATCAGCTCTAATGAGTGTGCTAAAGCCAGAGGAATTGGAGGCAGGTGCCAGGCAGCAGAGGGAGGAAGGACCTTCAGGGGGATAAAAAAAAAAAAAAAAAAAAAAAAAAAAAA
>JADRCD010160176.1:0-19998 GCA_019843815.1 Montemys delectorum | reverse complement strand
TTTTTTATCATCTTGTTGTAACAGGGGAAACAGAAACCTCACAGATGCAGTGACTGTCACACTGACCTATCCCTAAGGCCCTGGAAGGTCACCATTTGCTCCTCATTAACACTGACTGACAACAGATGAACAGTCATGATTAAAGTTTTGCCTGCCTGAACTAGAACTTTATCTGTAGGAGCAGCCTTCAGTCTCTGGCCTAAGCCACTGAAGGGCTTCTTCTCCACAGGGAGGTGGTAGGCTGCCCTTGGCAGAGACTCAGAAATGCACTGAGGTCTCTGAGGCCTGGGACAGGAAACCTAGGTTATCCCTTTTCACACTGTTTGATAATACTGTGGAGGACAGACAAGCTTTGTATTCTCAGGCTAAATCCAAATGCCCAACTGATTTTCTTATCTTAGCTTTTGTTTGTCAGCACAAGAATACCTCTATTCATTGATCTGTGTTTAGCCTCTGTACACATACTTTGGATTGTGGTTTTTGTTTTTGTTTTTGATTTTGGTGGGTACAATGAGGCCTACTGACAAACAAACAAACAAAAATCAAACAAACAAAATTAAGTAGATAAAAATTCTAGTTCACTTTGTTTTTAAGCAAGGCAATTCATCTGGTGTTCATCTTTGGTCTCTTGAAGAGTTGTTCGAAATTCATGGCGGTCTGTGTAAGTGCTGACTATGTAAACCTCCAACAATAAACTGAACTCAGGAAGGCCATCAATTTCCATTTTCACTTGAATCCCCAATTTGCAAACCACACAAATGACAACAAATCAGTGGCATTGCGTGTGCTAGGACACTCATCTGTGGCAACCATTTCAAGGACTTTCTTACTGTGATTTCTAGAAAGCTGACTTATTGCAGATTGGATTCTAACTTGCAGAATATAGGCACATTTTAATGAATCACAAGTAGCCTGGGGCAAAGCATCCATACTCTGGTGACAAAACGGCACATAGTGGCATGTGTAAAAACTTGTGGAATGTTTCAGATGGATCCCTATGATAGCAAGTGAAAAATTGTGACTGGGAAAAACAAATCATTCCAAGAACAAAAAAATACAGTAAAGAACAACAACAACAACAACAAAACCAGTAAAAAATACAGTTCACAAGTATCCCCCTTTGTTTCTTTTTCATATATTACCCAACATGTACCACAGAGTAGATCTCAAAAACACTGTTTCTAGTGTCAGATTATGAGGTATATTAGCTCCCCATGTATGTAGCTGTGCCTTCTTAGCTTCAGTGCCCATACAGGTAAATTGGAAACAGAATAAGAGCATTAATCTAGGGTAGAGCTGAACAGATGCTCCTCACCTGGCACAGAGGGAATGACAATGAGTGGAAATTATTCATGTGCTAGGTTTTTGTTTTTAAGTCAAATGCTTACAGGTACCCAGAAAAATAATAGTAATCTATATCTTGCTTTAAAGAAGTGTTTCTCAACCTTCCTAATGCTGCAAACCTTTAATACCTCATGTTGTGGTGACCCCCAAATCACAAAATTATTTTTGTTGAAACCTCATAACTATAATTTTGCTACTGCTATGAATAATAATGTAAGTATCTAACATTTCTGATGGTCTTAGGTGACCCCTGTAAAAGGGTCAACAAACCCTAAGAAGTCACAACCCATAGGTTGAGAAATACTTATATACATATATATAATATTATTATTATTTTTAATCTGAGGAACAAATCTTCATGTGACAAAGATCTATCCAAAGGGACAAGCAAGTATTTGTCCCTTCTATATTACAATATCTGAAACCTGGATGTGGAACCAGGAAGACATTTGTTTAGACTAAAATCACACAGAATGTCAGAAGGGCACAGATACCATCATTGTTTAAGGATCAAATCAATGTACAAGTATCTGTAACATCCTAACAAAGGTCTTTTCTACCTGGCATTCTTCTAGAACATGTAGCTTCTGTTGATACTTAACACTCTGAACTCCATCTAACCATCAGTATCAGAGTAGGGGTATCAGTACAGTGGGACCCCCAAGTGCAATCCTCAAGTAAGGCTATCTTTGACTGAAGTTGTCAAAATTGTAATCAAATTCATGGTTTAATTGATATAAAATCCAACCATAAAATTTACCCATTTCGAGGTGTACATTTCAGTAGCTTTTGATCTACTCAAAAGTTGTACAAACATCACTACAATTGGAAACTGAGTCCCTTTTTGCATCAATGATTTGCATATTTCTCCCATTATATAATTATTTCTCTATCTATATAAGAGGTGGTGATGCAAACTGAAGGTTTAGTTTGGCCTTTGAGCTCTTCTCTCTCTCTCTCTCTCTCTCTCTCTCTCTCTCTCTCTCTCTCTCTCTCTCTCTCACACACACACACACACACACACACACACACACCTTTCTACTTCTTTACATTTCAAAATGGTCTCCTTCACCAAAAGGAAAACAGAGAAGATGTCAAAAGAATACGAAGGAGGAGGAAGAGGAGTGGGTAGAGGAGGAGGAGGAGGAGGAGGAGGAGGAGGAGGAGGAGGAGGAGGAGGAGGAGGAGGAGGAGGAATGACATTAGGTATTTTTGTTAGCTAGTTATAAACAAAAGATTTCAAAGAGAACTCATAATGCCCCCATTTAGTTGATCAATTCCTTCCTGGAAGAACTCAAGACAGTTGGAATGATAAAAGAGAAGGCATTTGGGAGCTGGGAAGACAGCCCAGCAGTTAAGAACAATTGCTAGTCTTCCATAGGACCTGGGTTTGGTTCACAGCATGCACATGGCAGATGAGAGTCATCCATAACTGCAGCTTCTGGGGTTCTGACCACCCTCCTTATATTGCTTTCTGGCCTGTATGGCATGTTCAGGTACAAGCTACATATATAGACATGGTAACATGCACATACACACACAGATAAAAATACATAAATCTAAGAACATAAGACAAAAAGAGAAAGCTGTATAGCTCTTCAATAATGAGCAAAGATATTTCCCTGTATTATTCACAGTCCCAGATAATACAAATGACTCTGCAAAGATGTTCAGGCAAGAAGTCACAGAGCAAATCCCACAAAGCCACCAAACCCTGTATTTGTAATTAGCTTGTTAACCACCAGGAGGAGTATATCTTCTATAAACCCCATTCCAAGAGGGTCTCCAGTTTGGATAATCGCAGGAGAGCCTCATAACAGACACTCAAGCCATACTGAACTGAAAACTCTTCACTTTTCCTTCATTCACCTTTTCTTTTGCCTCTTATTTCTCACATTGTCCCTTTTAGTAATCAAACATATGAGCAGTTATGTGTCTGTGCTCTTATCATTGCCATAGTAGCATGGATAAACAACACATGGAAACGTAAATACTTGTACCACCCAGGACACAAAGTAGAACAATGTGTTATCTACATCCAAATGTGTCCATGATCAATTTAGTCTTAGGAAAAGGTGCAGACTCAATGGTACAGAGTCCCTGAAATGCTCTTGAAGAGGAGGTCTTTCATTCTAAGAAAGTCCACTGAATGTTTAAAGAGAAAAATTGGGCATGGAAAAATGGCATGGAAAAATGGCATGGAAAGGGCATTAACGCAGGCAAGAAGTTGTTCTGATCTGCCTTACTACTTTTCTGCTAAAAATCAGGAGAGCTAAACCCAGCACATATGCCTCACTTCTTAGATAAGGAAAATATAACTGTATCTGGTGGATTTGTTGACCTAATTTGGTGCTCCAATTTAAAGTTTCCAATAAAATGTGTTTTTATCAAAGTATCCAAACATTTACCATTCCATTTCTGAGGATATACTCTTCACAGAAGCCTGGCTCAGTGCTTTGTCCATGCCCATCAAGGGAAGCTATTTCTCTAGACCTAGCATTCCAAACTACCCAGAACATGAAATAGTTAATGCAGTTTATTTGGGTCAATGACTTGACTAAGGGACCACCCCTCCGGGAAGAGGGACCACTCTAGAAAGGCAGGGTCACCTTAAGCCATGCTAATGACATAGAGTGAATATTATCCTTCTAGTGAGATAATGTACTTTTTCTTCCCAGAATTCCTGTGCCAAATCCAGTCTCTACAGGACAAAACAAGGTTCTGCTGTATCTACCCCTTTCTATTCATCAGTGTTTCTTTTCAGTTCTCAAACAAAATATTTATCCACATGTTTCTTATCATATGTATTCTTCTAAATCATTCCAGTACCTTTATATTCACCCCTCTACTCCATATTCTTTAAGCTCCTGTTACTCTGGAAAGACCATAAATACATCACCTACCCTTACCTGGTTATTTTGTAATAGCCTTTTAATTTAAGTGGCTCTATTAACTGATTCTTCTCATAAACTCTAAAAAGAGATGATTATGACATTACCCAGTGACTGGCATGTAACAGTAGTTAGTGCTGGTTCTTGCAAGACAGCCTATGTTATAGCCTAGCTCTCCATCTTCAGTACATGGTGCTGTAATCCCAGCACACTAGAAGTAGAGGCACGGGAATTAGAACTTTCAAGATGCCTTGGGAGTGTAAGAGACCCTATCTCAAAATATGTAAATAACATGTTATATCACTTTACTAGCTACAATGCATACTGTTTCCTTTTGTGCTCAGAGTAAAAGAAAGCAAACTCTTTAATCCCCATGGGCACAACTACAGTAGGCACTTTGCAAGGTAAGAAAGAACCAATGGAGAACCTGGATGCCTTCAGTGAGCAGCATCCTTTCCCACTAGGAGTCCCCTTGCTCAACTCACCTCTGCAGGTAGGCTGTAAGTACTCACTCTGGGAGTGTCCTTTATTGCTGGTGGTGCTTCATCTATCTTGCATTCTTCTAGTGTCACGAGGCAAGACTTAACTGAGACATCCCTACTGATGATGTCCTGCTCCTGATTCCCCTAAGGTCATTGTGCCAAACCTGTACTAACTTTGGATTAGCAGTACTTGGTGGGAGAGACCTTATCACCCATAAGATCAGCTTGTCCAAGAGTGCTTAATTATACACATCTTTTGTCCCTTGGCCCAGTTCTTTTTCTACTTAAGCCTAAAGCTCTGTCAGTACCCCCAAGATGAAATTAAAACCATCCGATCCCTTTTCTCTGTTCTTCCAATGTGTGCATTATTAAATTTCTTTTCTCTGCTTTTCACAATTATTCATCTCTTTAATTGGGATATTGGGATGTGTGGCCATGTTAGCCCTCTGGGAATCCTATGGTTAGCCCCTTTGCTCTGAAATTCCAGTTATAAATGCACCATAACACGATCTTGTTAAATTTTCTGAAGCCCTCTCTCACAACTTTTCTCCCCAATTAAAACAGTAAACTCATTTCTATGTTAAGATCATGCATCTACTCTTCTCCTTGCTCCAATGGAACTCCATTAGACAGGTCATTAGACCTTGGTTTAAATCTTACCTTCCCTTATAGAACTAAGTTTAACTTAATGCTGCTTCCATACATATTTCAACTTTGGCTGCCCGGTTTATCTATGCCATCTGCATTTGTACCACTATGCTCAACTGAGATTTTTCTATCAATAGTAACTTCAGTAGGCTTCTCATTTGATGACACATACTTCCTCCCTTATCTGTAGCCACTAAAACAAACGCCACAGGAGAGCAGAGCCTGAATCCCCCAGGTCTAGCACAACTCCTGACACATAGCAGGTGTTCCATAAATGTCTGCCTAATCAACAAAGCTGCAATCTTACTTATTGGCTCTAATGATACTCCTTACGAAATACTTTGGGATTCTTTCCATTTATGGCTGTTGGTAGAAAGCTTAATTATTATGTGAGCACATTCGTCTTTGATGTTAAGTGATATTGCTGTTGCTTTTGTTTTTCTGGATTTGTTTCACTTTATCTGATTCGTTATTCCAATCTAAATTCCCATTGTACTTGCTCATTCAACTTAAGCATTCTGCCTGCACCGGATAGCACATTTATATTTGGTACACTTACTTCATATTGATGTCCTAAAGCCAAATGTATGGGACTAAACTGCCTGCTCCATTTTGTACACCAACCGAACACCTGAACACCTACTTGGAAATGTGACTTAGAGACTGGAAAGATGGCTCAGCAATCAACTGCCTCCCTTGAAATCATGACAGCCGGAGTTCAGATCTCCAGCTCTCCTGTGAAAGGCAGACATGGCAGCACACTCCTATAATCCCAGTGCTGAAGCTGTGGAGACAAGAGGAACCTGGGGCTCAGCATCTAGCAAGACTAGCTGAATCAATTAGCTTACAGTTCTGTGAGAGGCTGTCTCAAAAAGCTACAGTGAAGAGTAATAGAAGACATTCAGTTTTCACCTCTGGTCTCCACATGCCCATCTGTATACCATGCACCTTTATGCATATACCTACAAGAAGTGGTACATATGATATACACACATACGATACAAGAAAGAGAGGAAAGAAAATACAGCCTCCAATACTAAAATACATTGTGAGCTATTGTGGCTATTGTTACATAAGACAGGACAAACACTTTCACAGCTGTGAAGAAGAAAAAATGATCAAAGGATTTCATGTGCTCTTAGTTTTGTTTTGCTTTATAAAGAGGTTGATTGGGGCTAAGGAATTTGTGCTTCAGTTTGATTTCTTTGAAACACAGACACACACGCCACACATGGATATCACACACAGTGTGCGAGTGCATGTATGTGTGTTTGTATGTGTTTGTGTGTATGTATGTGTTTGCTTGTGTTGTGTGTGTGTGTGTGTGTGTGTGTGTATGTGTGTGTGTGTGTGTGTGTGTGTGTGGTGTGTGTGAATGCAAGTAAGTGCAGGTTCGTCAGAGAGTTCTTCCCTCTATTCCACAAAGATAAACAAAACCGAAAGGCCCTCTGGGAAAAGCAGTTTCCATTTACAGAGGTTACAGGTCAGCACATCCGGAGAGAAATACACCCAGACTTCTTGTGATGACTTTCTTTTATACTTGAACACAGAAGTCAAATGTAGCCACGCTCTGGTTCACTTTGTGGTCACACATGAAAGAGATCAATAAATCATAGGACAGCTGACTTCAATAAACCCCAAAGAATTTATGAATGGACTACAGATCTTCCACACAGCTTCTACTTAGAGACAGAAATATCCTTAATTCCTCTCATGTTCAGCCACTCTAACAACCTAACTCCAACAATTCCTCAACTTCACAAAACTAAAGCCCGCTAATCCTACAACTTCTCACTGGCCTTACCTAATTCAAATTCCAGACTCAAACCTCTTGATCTTCCTTGTATATGACCTCAATTGCCTCAGAAAAATAACAGTCCTGGCTAAGTCCAGTTGTCTGCCTCTCTGGAGCCTGACTCCATGCGAAAGGAAAAATAAAGTGAGACTTGAAATGAAAGAAAAATTGAACCAGGCATGACAGTGCACACCTGTAACCGAGCACTTTGGTAATTGAGGCTGGAGGAGTTCAAGATCAGCCTGGTCTATAAAGACCCCTAATAAATTAATTAAACAAATATTTCTCTATGTAGTTTAATTTAGATAAGAAATTGCTAGCATCAAATTGGGCCTTCATGATACTTGGTAATCTCATATTTCTAAATCTCCTTTTCCACCCACCATTGATCTCCCGTAAGCCATTCAGCTGTCTACCCCTCTCCCACTCTGTTTGTGTCCCTGCTTTCTATATCACCAAGGAAACAAAATGTTCAGTCAGGATTTGCATAGCTCTGTCCACTGCATCAGCCCACTCACTCCATAGACACCCACTATCTTGGCTCTTCTGGAATGTCTACCTACAGTCTTGTGCAGGGTGCTGTTCCCACCCCAGTGTATTTCCTGGGCTCCAACCAGAGCCATTTTCCATGTCCATCCATCTACCTTCTCCATTGCTGTCCTTGCCTTTTAAGGAAAATTCACCTGAAAGTTCCAAGAACTCTTGACATTTTCCCAGGTTCCATGGGGTCCCATTTACTCTCCTGTCTCTTAGAGCTGAACTCTCAAGATTAAATCAAAGCTTTATCCTGTGCCCTCCCATTCATTCATTCATTCATTCATTGACTTTTCTTTTTTCGACATAGATTCTCCCTTTCCCTGCTTCTGTTACAGGTAACCATACATATGTATCTGATTAGTAAGACTTCATTTATAATTACTAAGCCAAAAGCATTTTATATGCTTATACTTTAATGTATATAAATGACATTTTTAATCATATTTTTTATTTGTTTGAGGTTTTTCCTCAGCACTCTACTCCATTTTCCTCATCCACTCTACTCCAACATGCTCAGTTACATTCATGCTATTTTAGTAAGTTTTGGCTGCTACCAACTGTCACATTCTGTCTAGGTCTTCATCCACATTTGGTCCCTCAGAATAACCCTTAGATAACCAACAGCCCTTGTCAAACACTGCTCCAAGCTATCTCTTCTGGCGAGGGCCCTAAGGATTCTATTCTTCCACATTGTCCCTCCCTATGCTCCTTGTCTCTTCACCCCAACACTCCCCTCTTCTAGTGAAGCAGTAAAGCTTCTGAGCTACTCTCTCAAAGCCAATCAGTTCTCGCAACTTTCTTCTCAATTTCCTCTTATGACAGTCAACAAAGTGACCATCATTTCTTTTATCATCATTCCCAACACTCCCCATCATGGGAACCATGATAAAAGTATAAGTCAAGTAATTCTACTAATCTGCTTGAAGCCATTCAATGGCTTCCATCTCACTCTAGGGGAAAGATTAAAATACTTGCAGTGGACTAAAAGGTCTGGCATGACTTACCTGGCCCTGTGTAGCTTTATGTAGGTTTATGTAAGTGTATAGCACACCTTCCCATGACTCCCAGCTCCAATCTCATTTTAATGATTCCTTACAGTGTTTCCTAAATGTCCCAGACCCCTCACTCTTCCCAGGTGTTTCCTTAGACCTCGGACACTCTTCTCATGCCCTTTATTCAAATGAGAACTCTGATGCTACTTATTCTTTCCCAAGACTCCATATCTTTTCTCAAACCCTGCTTATTCTTTTTTTCAGCATTTGTCTCTACTGTATATTAGGACAAGAGTGTTTAAAGCAAGCCTTTAAAAATGTGTGTTTGTGTTCTAAACAAGTTCCTCTGTGAGACCAAATGTTCTTAACCTCTGAGCCATCACTCTGTTCCCTCAATTCAATTTTCTTGTAAGTGATTACGAAGAACTCTCCCTTTCTAGGATGGAAACTCTACGAGGAATTGACTGTGACTATTTTTTAATTGTTTTATCTTTACACTCCTGTTTGAAGATTAACTGAATAAATCTTCAGTTAAAGGAAAGCACAAGCAAACAACCTGCCTGTGATGTGGCTGTTATCCATGTTGTCTGTTCCTTGGCTTTCTCCTGGGCAGCTAAATAACCTTCCAAATTCCTGAATTCATTCCTTCTATCTTTCTCCCCATCTTTCTCATGTTGCTCCTTCCTATCCTATGGTATTTATTTGTTGATACACTGTCTAACAATGTAGATAGCTTTGAATTTATTATTGCAAGATTGTCTCCAAACATAATTTTCCTGTTCATACTTCTCAGTATTGAAATAGGCAGGAACCACTATACCAAGTCAGGAATTTGTCTGATTGTCATCTATGCAAGATAGGTAGGACCCAAAGCTTTCATCATGCTTCAAAAGTACTCCAGAACTGAGGGGCATCCCAGCATGTTTAGTGAATGTCTTATTTCCTGATAGTGATTTAAACCAATTTCCCTGCATTTCCTACTTGAACTATAATATCCTACTTTAGTGGTCAGCTTTGTCTCCTCTAGTAACTGTTCCAGGATTCCTATTAATGTACCTATGCTTCCTTAACTAAATGGAACAAATTCTTAACTTTTCCCAATTTGTTGGTTGCTGTTTTGTCCTATTGACAGTGTCTTTTGACTTACAGAAGCTTTGTAATTTTATGAGGTCCCATTTGTTAATTCTTGATCTTAGAGCTTAAGCTATTGGTGTTCTATTCAGGTAATTTTCCATTGTGCCCATGTGCTGGAGGCTCTTCCCCACTTTCTTTTCTATTAGTTTCAGTGTATCTGGTTTTATGTGGAGGTCCTTGATCCACCTGGACTTGAGCTTTGTACAAGGAGATAGGAATGGATCAATTTGCATTCTTCTACATGCTAACCATCAGTTGAGCCAGCAGCATTTGTTGAAAATGCTGTCTTTTTTCCACTAGATTGTTTTAGCTCCTTTGTCAAAGATCAAGTGACCATAGGTGTGTGGGTTCATTTCTGGGTCTTCAATTCTACTCCATTGATCTACCTGCCTGTCACTGTATCAATACCATGCAGTTTTTATCACAATTGCTCTGTAGTATAGCTTAAGGTCCGGGATAGTGATTCTACCAGAGGTTCTTTTATTGTTGAGAATAGTTTTGGCTATCCTAGGTTTTTTGTTATTCCAGATGAATTTGCAAATTGCTCTTTCTAAGTCTGTGAAGAATTGAGTTGGAATTTTGATAAGGATTGCATTGAATCTGTAGATTGCTTTCAGCAAGATGGCCATTTTTACTATATTAATCCTGCCAATCCACGAGCATGGGAGATCTTTCCTTCTTCTAAGATCTTCTTCAATTTCCTTCTTCAGAGACTTGAAGTTCTTGTCAAACAGATCTTTTACTCACTTAGTTAGGGTCACACCAAGGTATTTTATATTATCTGTGAGTATTATGAAAAGTGATGTTTCCCTAATTTCTTTCTTTGCCTGTTTATCCTTTGTGTAGAGGAAGGCCACTGACTTGCTTGAGTTAATTTTATATCCACTTACTTTGCTGAAGTTGTTTATCAGGATTAGGAGCTCTCTGGTGGAATTTTGGGGTTACTTAAGTAAACTATCATATCATCAGCAAATAGTGATAATTTGACTTCTCCCTTTCCAATTGGTATCCCTTTGATCTCCTTTTGTTGTCTAATTGCCCTGGCTAGGACTTCAAATACAATATTGAATAGGTAGGGAGAGAGTAGGCAGCTTTGTCTAGTCCCTGATTTTAGTGGGAGTGCTTCAAGTTTCTCTCCACTTAGTTTGATGTTGGCTATATTGCTTTTACTATGTCTAAGTATGGGCCTTGAATTCCTGATCTTTCCAAGACTTTTATCATGAAGGGATGTTGGATTTTGTCAAATACTTTCTCAGCATCTAATGAGATGATCATATGGTTTTTTTCTTTGAGTTTGTTTATATAATGGATTATGTTGATTCAAAATGTGTATGTCCATTTCCTACAGAGAATGATGTCAACCACTAAAATGGAGACTGGAAAAAAGGACAAGAAAGTTTGAAAAGATGTGAGAAAGGAAAAGAACTTTCATGAGCTGGAAGTCGAGAATTTCAATACAACTAACAAAGATTACAGTGACTATTACTTGCATATACATTATTCTTTTTTCAGGAATATTTCAGAGTATTAAAACAGCTAATAAACCATGCTTAAGACCAAAACAAATGTGACCCTTTGAGTCACATTTGAATTTAACCTTACTTTTTTCTCATCTACAAATCTGAATTTTTCTGAGACTATTTCACAACAAGTTTAAGAAGCATATTTATTGCCTAAACTTATGGCTTTGTCCCTTTTGGAACCGTGTTTATAGCTAGAATTCCTTTGCCCATTTCTGATTTAATGTTTTTATTTAATCTACTGTTATTTCTCCTCTAAAACTTGTGTAACACAGTCATAAGCCTCCATATAATCTTTTTTATGAAAGAAATTATTCAGATAAAAATAAGCATATCAAAACATCATTACATAATCTTTTATATTTAGAGATAGTTTACATCCACTGAAAAATGCAATCTAAAAGCTTCCAAAGGCCAAACACGCCCTCTTGCCTTGCCTTGCCTTGCCTTGCCTTGCCTTGCCTTTATGATACTTTCCTCTTCTTCATTCTCTTCCCTCTTTTTCTCCTTTTCTTCCTTATAGCTTTTTAGAGACAGTGTCTTATATACTCCAATCTAGCCTAGAATTCATTATGTAGCAAGGGTAACTTTGAAGTACTGATCTCCCTGGTTCTGTATCCTGAATGTTGGAGTTATAGGTATTTGCCATTGCCCAAGACTCCTCTTAGAGTTACATTCTCCACTGTCAATCAATATCCAGAAGTACCTGAGAAGAGATCTCTAGGAAGAACTCAGCTATGTAAGAACACCCAGTCAGTCTCCTGCAGTTACTGAGGGAGCAGGATGCTTTCAATTCAGTGCAGAGTTTCTCAGTGTGAGAGGAAGACATTCCTTTCCTCTCTAAGCAAGGTCTCTGTGGTGCATGTGGAACTAGAGTCCACTATTTCTTTTCTTTCTCAATACTATGGCTTCCATGAGTTCAAACAAAAGCCTATGACATTCCACATCCAAGCATGAAATTGTATGTATAAAATATACGCAGATGCTTAAAATATACAGACCCAATTACTAATTCTTCTTGAAAAGTTGTTAATATCTGAATGACAATAACTATAATTAATTGAAATAAGAATAACAATGTCAGCATATTATTCATAGATGTCAAAGTAATGAAATGTTCTCTCTCCCCTGTTACTAGTCTGCCTGTGTCTAACTGTGTGTAAGTGCTGGGTGTGCTAAGCTGCTTTTAATTTGAAGTCAAATCTATAGCTCATCCTAGAGCTTGGGTCAAACTGGCAAGGTCTCTTGGCAGTTTCTATTTTGTCATCACAGCTGTGAAAGAAAGCAGTCCAGCTTAGCTTGCAGTCTGGGTTCCATCTCAAGATGTGCAAAGGATCAAAACAATTACCTCTTCGAGGACATCAGCCAGCTTGCTGAGGATTTCATCAGGAAGGCTCTGGAATGTTGGAACACTGGAAAATAAAGAAAAAAGAATATGCTGAACACCTGCATGGCAGCCTGCTATAACAAATATGGCTGCATGAAAAATGCTAGCATTTCATGACTAAGAATATACACACAGATAATGATCAAATGATTTGAAGAATCATTACAATGTGTTTGATGTCTAACAAAGAGAGGGTATGCATTCCAATCAGGGTTTCTATTGCAATGATAAACACCATAACCAAGAGCAAGTTGGAGAGGAAAGGGTCTAATTTGACTTACTTTTCCACATCAGGGCAGGAAATCAAGCAAGGCAAGAATCTGGAAGCAGAAGCTGATGCAGAGGCCATGGAGAGGCACTTACTAGATTGTTCATCATGGCTTGCTTATTATGGCTTGCTCAGCTTGCTTTCTAGTAGAACCAAGGACCAGCAGCCCAGGGAAGGCACCGTCCACAATGGGTTGAACTCTCCCCATCAATCACTTATTAAGAAAGTGTTCTGCAGGCATACCTGCAGCCCAGGCTTCTGGAGGCCTTCTCTGAATTCTCCTCTCAGAATACTCTAACTTATATCTAGTTGATATAATTCTACTCAGCACAAGTGACCTCTTGTCATCTTGACAAACACATCATTGTTAAGACTCAGTTTTTTCTTTTTTATTCACCCTCAAGATCACACATTAATGTAAATCTAAAATATTTTACAAATTAAAAAGGCCCAATAGCCTTACAAATTTAAATACCCTACAAGTTCAGTCTCTCTTTTAAAAAAATCTAGAATCTCTTTTAAAGTTGTTAAGTCCCTTAACTGTGGGCTCCTTTAAAATAAAAAATAAATTAAATACTTTCTTATTTCAAGAGAGAAGAATCATGGTATAGTCATAGTCAAATCAAAAATAAGACTGAAAAAAAAAAAACCAAGACTGAATTGCAACTTTCAAAGAACTTAATGTTTAATATCCACTCAGAAGCTTCTGGGCTCCTCCTATAAGGGGCTTGGGTCACTTTTCTGTCTCCTGTAGCACACACAATTTGTCTTCTAGGCTCCAGCTGGCTCCACTCCACTGCTGCTGCTCTTCTTGGTACTCATCCCACAGTACTGGCATCTCCAAAAGTGCCAGGGTCTCTTGCTGCAATTAGGCTACACTTTCAGCAATGTCCGCTCCTCAGCTCTCTTCAGGGAAGTTCACCTCTGCCATACAGTGCCAAGCCTCAGCTGATCTCCATGACCCCTTCCTGCCTTCAAAACCATCTCCACCTGAGTGATGCTTATCTACCAAATTTAACTGCCAGAAGGACGTACAACCTTAGCTGCCTCTGGAACACAGCTTCATTGTGGTGACCCTGATAAAACACATCTCAAAAGTCTTCACCTCAATAATGCTGGTCTTTTAATATACTTAATCACAGGTGATTCTTCAGCCCCAGCTGACCAGCATCCATTGACCATGGAAGCAAAGATTTGACATTAGTGGTTCGGCTATCTTGTTAACTCCAGCTGATTCATTAGTTCCTAATGACCAGACACCACAGATGCTTCAAACAAATTGCCTAATAGGGTCTTTGTTTCCTACTGAAAGTCATAAGCCAGACTTCTGCCATACTGTTCTCAACATTACTGTCTTCCAAGATCCTACAGAACATCCCACTGAGCTCTCAATACTCAATGACTTTCCAAGCCCAAAGTTCCAAAGTCCTTCCATATTCCTTTCAAAAGCAACATGGTCAAGTCTGTCACAGCAATTCCCCACTGTCTGGTACCAATTTCTCTTCTTGTCAGGGTTTCTACTGCTGTGATAAAACACAATGACTGAAAGAAAATTGGGCAGTAAAGGGTTTATTTGACATACACATCATATCTTAGCCTATCATTGATGAAATTTGGGGCAGGAACATGAGGACAGGAGTTGATGCAGAGGCCATGAAGAGATGTTGCTTACTGGCTTGTTTCCCGTGGCATGCTCAGCCTGATTTCTTATAGAACCTAGGACTACCAGCTCAGGGGTGGCCCCACCCACAATGGGCCTGGCCCTCCCCCATCAATCACTAATTAAGAAAACACCCCATAGGCTTGTGATGTCCAACTACATTGTCTTTCTCCAGGTATTTTTCTTAATTCCGGTTCCCTTTGCTTTAATCACTCTTACTTCTGTCAAGTTGACATAAAACTAGTCATAGTATGTTGCAAATGAGAGCTTAGTGTTTGGACACTGCAAGTCAATCCACACTTCTTTTTATTCATATGACTTTGAGAGCCTCAACCATGATGGGGAGAAAACCCTGCCCCCATCAATCTCCTCTTACCAGATTCCACAAAGCTCTACCTCCTTTTCCCAAGTTCTCCTATGTACACAATTTTCTCTATGCTAGCTCCTACCCACCCTTCAAGAAATTCTAATTGATGATTGATCATGTCCTGAAAGTGTTCTTCAACAGCTGTTGTCCTCAGCATCTCACCTTCTAACTCAGGTTCTCCTGGCACGATTCTTTTTCTTTATCTTTAGCTCAAAGTCTTAATGGTTCTAACCTAGGACATACTAGACAGACACACTTGCCTCTCAGAGATACCCAGTCCTTTATGCCCTCATTATAATGGTAATCAGATAATCAGAGGTGGAGCTTAGTGAAATCTGGTGAGCTGAGACAGAAAGAGAGAAAGAGAGAGAGAAAAAGAAAAAGAAAGAGAGAGACAGTCTCCCCATCATGGCTAAGGCCCTCAAAGTCACATGAATAAATAGAAATGGGGATTTATCTGTAGTGTTCAAACACTAAGCTCTTACTTGTTCTTGAGAGCATGGGTTTACTGCAAAGATAAAAATACATTACACACAAGAACTGTACATGGATTGAGTGGGATTCATAATTCATAAGCCCAGTATCATTTGTTGAGTCAAGTTATGAAGGCACTGACTGAATACTTCATTAGACAGTGATTTAAAAATAAAACAAATTCTGAGATATTCTAACTTCCATCAATGAGAACTCCTACTAAGAAGCTGTAACTACAAAACCAGATTGACTGATTGACTTCAATGGTGTGGAGAGGTTAGAAAATTACAAAAGCAAAATTACAGAGCAAAATTACAGAGCAAAATTATCCCAGGGCATCTTTAGTACCCCTAATCACCATTCTCTATACTTGATCCAAGATTTTGGTGACTTTTGGTTAAATACTGTAGAATGTAAGAACTGAACCCAAGTTTCTACCAATTGAAAGACTAAAAATGCTGCCACCTAGCATCTGAAACCTATAGACATTTTCATTGCTTTGTTAGAACCTGTCTACCAGATACACCCATCAACAAAAGTAAGAAAATTGTGACCTCATTAGAACATGATATTTGGGGAACCCCAAAGCTGTGATCTTGGGCCAGGGTCAGCCATATTAGGCCCCCAGAATAAGCCATCTCTTTTGTTCCTTTGAGGACAGAGCTGTTTCACTGATACTTCAGGACCATCGACCGGAGGACAGGAAAAGGAGAGATGGACTGCAAGGGGCGGGCACAGCTACAAACCCAAAGATGAAGACCATGTATGCTTTGGAATGGCTGCTAAAGCTTTAAATCTTCTCAGGATCAAATTGTAGGATCACTGGTCCCATGTTTACATGTAAACTTGACAGACTATTAATCAACCAAAGCACCTTAGAATGCACCATTGCTTGCCCTCCCAACCTTTCCCATCCCAGCTCTGAGGTATCCTTCCCTCTTAGCACAATCAATGCAAAGTCTTCTAAACTCTAGGTCTACCCAAGAGCATTTTGAATTGCTACCTTGTCCTTCGGATCATTGCAGGAAACAGGCCCGCAACCCAGCCCTTTGTTTTTCTGGCTACCACCTGTGTGCTTCCATAAACACTGTTTAATTTTAGTAACAGCCTCAATTAGAAGGGTTTTCTGAATTGAGAAAATGCATTCAGATTAGACAAAGTAAAACTAAAACTTACATGGTTATGGTGCAAATGTTCCCTTCATCTCCCCCAGGTCTCATTTCTTCCCAAGAAACAGAAAGTGAAATTGGCGAATGATGTCAAAGGTTAAAAACTGAAAAATGCTTCATTTTTTTAAAAAATGTATTTGCTTTGGATTTTTGAGGCAGGGTCTCACACTGGATCCCAGGCTGGCCTTGAACTCATGACAATCCACCTGCCTCAGCTTCCCAAATGCTAGCCTTACTATCATTGATCACAATACCCAGCGCCCAAATGTCATTTATATGTGAACTAATAAACAATAAACTAACACTCGTTAAGTAAGGTGTATTTCCTGAAAGTCTAATGGAAATGCCAGCTGGCGTGTAGGACTAAAATCCCATTTATTCAAGCTTCGGTGCTTGAATGGAGAGACTACAAATAAGGGCCTGCACATTACATGTCTGATTGCTGATTCAGAGCACAATTTCAGATATATGAGGGAAGGACAATGGAAGGAGCCTTAGCAATGCAGCTTTGAACCAAGCATGAACGACTGGTCTACTGTTAATTTATCACTCTATTTCCCGTTACTCAGGGCAAAACCTATTGATAAATTTCCAGGGTTTATGCAATGGTGTAGCAATTCACCCAGGACCACCTCCTTACCTCCCTGGTCTCTGCCAGGTGGGTTTTAATTCCAGAATACAGTCAACTTCAACAACTAGAAGGGACAGAAGATTATCGTGCTGTGGTTCACAAAAATCTGTGGGTTGAGACCCCTCTGGGGGTCACATATTGGAATTTACATTATGATTCATAACAGTAGCAAAATTATAGTTATGAAGTGAAAACAAAGTAATTTTGTGGTTGGGGGTCACCACAAGTTGAGAAACCATATAAAAGGGTGGCCATGTTAGGAAGGCTAAGAAGCCCTGTGGTAGAGGAAGCTAGTTCCCTGAGTTCTGTGGGTGGAAAAACTCCACCCCTTTCTTGTTCTTTTGATAAACTCAATTTCAAATCCTGAGATGTTAGATTAATTGGTGTTCTACCACACTGAGTATTTGTAGTAAATACATACTACAACTGGGTTTTATGGTTGGATATTGTCTTAAAAACTCCCCTTACTTCTACAGGGCAGCTTCTATTTAAATATTTGTAAAGTATGCTATATTTTCAGTGCCATGAGAACTATCAATGAGGGAAAAAAAACAGTATTTCTTTAACCATGCAGCACACTAAGTGAAACCAAAAATGTTTTGAGTTAGGAGGATATTTTAAATTTATTATGCTTTATAACTTTAAATATTTCAAAACCCTTGGCTGGGGCTGTGGATTTGGCTTAGTGATTGAGCACTTATGTAACAAGCATAAGGCCATGGTTCTAACCCCAGCACAGAACAATCGCAGAAACAAATTGTACAGCATTTATTAAAACAAATAAAGAATCCTTTATAAAATGAAACATTAGGTAGTGAGCTAACAGACGACCCAGCAGGTATAAGCACTTGCTGTGATAGCATGAGGTCCAGAGTTCAGATCTCAGCACATATATCTGTGAATCTCAGCATCATCTATATGTGTAATCACAGCACCCCTGTAGCAGGGAGAGAAACAGTAACTGCTATGCCTCACTGGCTGATAGTTTAACAGGTCACAAATCCAGGTTCAGTGAGAGACTCTGCCTCAAGGGAATGAGGTGGAGAGTGACAGAAAAGGATACCCAAAGCCTTCTTCTGGTCCCCATGAGCAAGCATGTACACTACAAACACAAACATTCACACACACACACACACATACACACACACATACATTCATACACTCATGTGCACACACACAAACACACAGGCACATGCATACACACACAAACACACATATACACACACACAGACCATATTCAAGCATGAAAATAATAAGAAATGACCAGTAACATCTGGTTCACTTCTGGACTTAAATGAAAATCATTTAACAGAAAAAAAAATTAGTGAATTCATGCTTGTTAGTAACTCTGAAAACACTCTGTTCTTTAAAATCCCATGACCTATTGTTCTTTAAACACCAGATAAGTTCTATCATATAACTAATCTGTTTTCTAAGAATTATCTATTTGCCAGTAGCTCGAACTCCACATACAAAACAACCTAGGAATAGTCAGTTTGAAATTCTATCTGGAAAAGAGATGAGCTGAATTTTCTCAAATGCATCAAAAGACATCAATTGAGAATTGAATAATTTTGGTGAATGATAATTCAAGATAGGGCTTTCTAGTTTGAAAAGCTGAAGGCAACCCATTAAGAGAACAAACTTGCACACAGAATGTTAAACCCTAGAGAAGAATATTTTATGGTTAAAATAATGTGTTATACCAATTTGTATGTTAATTGCAAGTAATTTCTACAGATGGGTCAAATGTCCTGGTTCCTAAGGATCTGCACTGAGCTTGAAGTAAGAGACCACATTTCACTGAAAGATAATAGAGATGATTAAGTTTGATACTTTTGCATTTGTTTTTCTCATTGAATGAAGCCAAGGCTTGGAATCTGTAATGACAGATGATAGAAGATGAATTTGAATGTTTTTTATTTGCCATGCATTACTGTGCTAAGGGTTTTATAGATAACATGAATTTCATTTTTACAACAACCTTATCACTAGCCCATTCTAGCCAGGCATTTTACAGATAAGTATGACCAACCTTGAGAGGTTCTATAAGGTCATATTAGACTACATTAGAAGGGGAAAAAGAAACCCTTCCATTTAGATGGATGGGAGTTCATCAATACCTCATTGAATTGTGTAATTTATAGGGATGACACTAGAAAATGCTTTTTAGCAGGATCAGAGGTGAGAAGAACTCAATGTCTGTCCCAACACAGGGAGTAACTGGGGCCAGCAGGACCCAGGCACACAGAAACTCTGCCAGCCCTGTGGCTCGGGTTGCTTCTGGACTGTCTTGGCCAGCTGGTGCCCTGAGAAGACCTTGGGTGCAAACTCTGCAGCCAGTCCCAAAACACCCAAAGGAAGCTCCACTCTCAAGTGCTCTAAAAAGCCCAGGATCACAGGATCCCAGAATCACAGGATCACAGAGGCAGCTTGACACTGAGGACTTCTGACACAACCAGGATCACAGGAAGATAGGCTCCAGTCAGGTTTAGCAAGGACAGGTAGCACTAGAGATAACCAGATGATGTAGGGCAAGCATAAGAATATAAGCAACACAAACCAAGGTTACTTGATATCATCAGAACCCAGTTCTCACACCATAGCAAGTCCTGAACACACCATCACACTGGAAAAGCAAGATTCAGATCTAAAATCACTTCTCATGATGATGATACAGGACTTTAAGAAAGACATAA
>JADRCD010160175.1:3075-19589 GCA_019843815.1 Montemys delectorum | reverse complement strand
ACAGAAGTATGCATGGGCAATTTAAGTCATTGGAATGTTGACCAGGTAACATTGGCAGCTACCTGGGAGGAGACAGAGTCACACTGTTACATTGCAATCATGAGAGAGAGAGAGAGAGAGAGAGAGAGAGAGAGAGAGAGAGAGAGAGAGAGAGAGAGAGAGAGAAACAGAAAGAGAGAAACAGAAAGAAAAAGGGACAGAGAAAGAACACACTGGGAACTTTCTCTCCTGACCTTTGAACTATGACCTGCATTTCTGTTTTATCTGGGGCTTGGACACTCTAGATGCAGCTTCAGCTGGTGAAAACACACACAGACAACATCAGATCTTCCACCTTCTCTCTGAAGAGGCTGGGTAGAAAAGTCCAGTGCACAGTCACTGCCCTGGGCTGGGCCTTTGTCCAAACAAACGTGTCGGTGGCTTTTATTTTTTTATTTTCAAATAATTATGAAAAAACAAAAACAAAAACAAAAACACCTCCCCCCCGCAAAAAAAAAACCTCCCAAAGAACTTCCAGACTTTGGGTTCTGTTTGGGCCAATCTGCCTTAAAAACACCAACAGGACTTACTATCTAATGGCAAGAGCAATGTGAGGCACAGCTTTCAAAATAAAATTTCACACAGCCTCGGCGTATGATGAAAGAAAACAAGCAAACGAGCAACCATTCAAATACCATACAGACGTTCTCTTATCTGTGAGAACCCTTCAGGGATTTCCATGATGGGTTTAGAATATTCTAGAACTAACAGTGGTGTGCTCAAGGAGCAGAGTTCACATCTGCGTCTTGAGACTTTGTGTATCTTTCCTGGAGACTTTTCATGGATCCCTAAGGGCATGCTTTAGGCCACACGTCCAGTTGTAAGGTCTGATAAACCTTGTTACCGTTTTTTTTTTTTTTTTTTGATGCTACCAAAGAGAAAGAAAGAAAGAAAAAAAAATCCTTCCCTTTTAACACTAGAGGTCACTCTGTGAGCACAAATGTGAAGGTAGCACCCTGAGGCTTGTGAAGGTCAGCGCAGCTAATCTGTATAAATTGCTGAACCATGAGCCAAATTTGTACCTAATTATGGGCTGCTTTGATGCAGCCAGCCCCACTCCATTAAAACTTTCCCTTTTCCCTGCAGAACTGTGGGTGTTAGGACGCACATATTTCAAAGCAGCCTCATGTTTCTCTGCTAAGCAGTGGTATTTGGGATACTCTGATCCAATTCACGATCCAGATGTAGAAAGCCACCTGACACTTGGACATCAAGAGGTGGTAACTTTGTTTGTATCTGTTTTTGAGACCAAAATGCAGGCACATAAAGAACCCAGACAACACAGGGCAGTGTGTGAACAGTCGTTAGCCAGTCTCATAGTTCCTCTTTTTTTTTTTAAATTGATTTTTATCCATGTATTTTTAAGTGGCTACTTGTCTGTGTACTGTGTGGGTGCAGGTACCCAGTGAGGACAGAAGCGGGGCGACAGATCTCTTGGAGCTGGAATTCCAGGCAGCTCTGAGCTCCTGATGTGGGTGCTGAGAACTGACCTGGGTCCTCAGTCAAAGCAGCAAGTACTCCTACCCACTGAGTCATGTGTTCAGCCTCCAGGGTCCCCCTTTCCTGTTAACGATACATCAATCTAGCTCTGTATCCAGTGTATAAAAATAGTTGTTGTGTTTATCTGGGAGTTGAGCTCCTAAGTGGCATACCAACTGGGAATTATGTATCATTGTTAGATTTCAGTTTCTTTTGCCTTGTCACACTTTCCAAGTGACTACTAATATTTCTGAGGATTTGAATCTTACCTATGCAGAAATTTCACACTCACCTGAAGAATGATAATTTATGTTTCATTTTCTAAATGGCTCCTGATCTTTGGTATTTTGTCTATAACCTGAAGACTACAGCATCTCTTTTGTGAGGAAAAGTTGGGACCGTAAAGAAATCATGGGCATGGTAACCATTTCCCCTTCTCATTGCTTGGTGAGGAATGGGTGGAATTTTGCAGCAGAGACTAGGGGATAGCCAAAAATGTCAGTTTTTGTTCAGTTCAGGGTAGAGTGTAGTGGAGAGGACCGTTGGCCAGTGGCTCTGCTCAGCTCCCAGCCCCTGCTATAGATAGCAGGATGAGCAGATCCTTGGACTTGAGGGGAAGCCTTGGGCTTCGATCCCTCACAGGACTCAGGGTTTAAGTCAGGCAGTTCCCGCTGTAGTAGCTCCATAGGGGTGTCTCTTCTGTAGTGTAAGCAGGGTGGGATTGGGTGTTCGAGTTTGGTTATGCAAGGACATAAAAATCCACCATGGTCACTTATCTTCACACCTAACCCTTCTGCCAACCATTGATCTCCCATTTCAGTTTGCAAGGTGCTGAATGGAGCCGATCGATTGAACAACACTGATGTGCCTCCAACATTCCCATAATCTATATTATCAGGGGGTTTCCTTCCGAGCGTCCTTATCTGACCTGACCACAGTGGCTTTTGGTTGGAGAGATCAAAGGAAACGTTACAAAGTCTTTTTCATAGGCATAAACCAGCTTCAACCCCTTTCCTCCAGGGGAGAACCCACTGTGCCCACCTCCCAGATCTAAAGCTTTTACTAAAGTATGTGCTTCTGCCACCCCCCGCCCCCAGCTTGGATTTAAATTAAAAACCCTAATTAGTCTCCCGTTTTCCAGCAGCCCACAACAAACAGCATTTAAGGAAGAACTGTTTAGAAAGCAGATTTTTACTTAATAAACAGCGATCAATCGAATTGATTAGCCATGAACGGGCTCCTGCCGAGTCTGTGGGTGGCGCGTGTTGTTGGTAATTGTCGTTCGCACGGTTCGCAAGTACAAGACTATTAAATGGCTGCCTGTCGCTGATTTCCCGGCTCTTTGGTTTAATGGAATGAGGTCAAGGGTGGGTAGGGGAGGGTGCGAACGATTGCTGATGGCACTTTTTGAATTGGGACCCTGCCTGGACCAACTTTTGCCCTAGCAGTCTTGAATTATGTCCTGTAATTGTGGCTGCTTTATTAAGCCATTTTTGTGGATCTTGAATTTGCTTAAAAAAAAAAAAAGTAATTCAAGTGGCAATTAGATCTTTACATGCTGGCTATATGGATTTACATAAACCTTGAGGACTGGAGCTGTTTGAGGATCACAATTAGTGTTGTGTGTTGTGCAAGGCTTCAGTTACCCTGGGGTTCTCTGTTCCCTGAAGCTGAGAGGGGTTTTCTGATGGCTGCCCTAGATGGCAGGGAGGGAGGAGATTGCGCTCTAAGTAAGCACCTCTCATCTCCAAAGTACCCTGCTCTATTTCATGAAGATTCCCAGGGCTCCAGGCCAAGTTCTGAGCCCAGAGGTGAGGCTGCTCTTTATGGTACAGAGGGAAGGAGATACCTGCAGTCTTAGACTCTTGTGGATGCTGAGCTCATTTTGGGCAGGTTTCTGGGTCTCTGGGTATACTTGGTGTAATTTACCAAATTACCAAGAGTATAGAATAGCAGCACAGTATGACTGCTGTGGCTAGGATTCCTTAAGACCTAGTGATGGAGTTGGAGATTCCATGGAGTTGGTGTATTTACATGTGTTAGAATGAGTACCTTTGTACTCTTGGTGTAGCCCTTTGGTAACTGGGAGCCATCAGGAACCTGGGTGACAATCTTGGCAGCCTGGAGTCCTCTTGGTTGAATGACTGCTTGCACCCTCTGCTGGATCACACTTGTATTTGTTGGATACCAAGCCCAGTGGCTCCTGCATTCTGCTTTGAGTTACTGGCCAGCACTACCCTTCCAGGGTCCAATGGGGGGTGAACAGGCTTTGGAATTTAACTCAAACTCCTCAGGAGATTATGTTGTTTAGCCCTGTTGGATCAACTGATAAAAATCAAGGTATGGCAGCTCCACAGGATAGATGGGAAGCCACATGTGTTTGGTACACATTACTTGTGTTTATTATAGCATTTATCATTTCATGATACTTGTTCATGGGTAGTTCCAAGGTACACATTTCCAATTCTTACCTGATAGGTAAGAATTCTTACCTTACCTCCAAGTCCTCTGTACCTCTTCATATTCTACTAACTGATGGAGGAAACAAAATGAAATGTAACGTGTTAGTCTCTTACCCAGGATAGCCATGTGACAAAGAGCTAGTCAATATAATGTATGGGAAGTCCATTGCTGTGTGGTTCTGGACCTCATCCTCTCCCCACTAAAAGAGATAGATGTAGGAAACTATTACTCAGAGACTCTCTTTTTGCTTTGACTATAAATGTGATGCTTGGAGCTCAGGCAACTGCCTTAGAACCATGAGATATGCAAAGAGAAAGAGGAACTCTAGCTGTGACAGGGCAGGGCAAGCCAAACCCAACAGAATCCTACCTTCAAACTTTGTATTATGGACGGAAAGTAAGTCCCTATTCATTTAAGACACTGGCACGTGGCATTCTATCTACAGGCAAATAATTTGTAACAAAAACATGTTCAAATGAAACAACATTCTAAAAGTCTAAGTAGGAGGAAAGTGAGAAGAAAAATAAATTTCTTTAGAGTAATAAGCCAGACCCTGGGTTTTCCCATACATCAACGTCACTGGTGTTATTGTAGCCATTTTCAGTTGAGAAAACAGATTGACTACTCTCGCTCTGTTCAAATACGCAGTTTAACTTGAAGGACCAATTAGGAAATGCAAGAGCTGAGCTTCCAGCTGGTTTTATCTGTCTCCAGGGACCATGTTTCCTCTGAGCGTTCACTTTCCTCCTCTTCATTGTTTGTCCAGAGGAGATGCTATGGGCCAACATTTTGGGGGAAGATTGTAAATCCAGGAAAGCCGATTTAGCCAGAGGGAAGTGTAGGGAAGGGTACAGCATCACTCACAAACTCCAGGGAGACTCTGGCATGGTTGTGTTAGAGCCTGTGCTGCCTCCTGACCCCTGCAGCAGAAGTAGAGAGGGACAGTAGTGGCTCTGTTAGCAGCTACCAGCCAGGCCATGGAACCAGTCCCTTATACACAACCCTCAGAGTCAGGCCCAGGAGAAGAGCCCGGGAAAGCGGGGATGTGAAAATCCTGTCCAACTCCTCCCAGACGAATAATGACTTTGGATGATCAAAGACTGAGAATCTATTAGCCTGGGCTCTAAAGTGAGGGACAGGGATCCACTCTAAGCCCCCACAGTAAGCAGGGGACCTGTGTGCTTAATGGAGGAGGACACATTGCCAGTTAAATGTAATCAGCTGTGCATAGTGTAAATTCATTGTAGAGGAGTATACCTCTTCATAGCTGCTGGGCAAACTTTAAATCTTAATTCTTCATGGAATACTTTCTCCAGCTACATGACTCTATGTTCTGGCAACCATACTGGATGGCTCTGTCACAGAGGACAGGGATGTCCAGAAAGGACCTCCAAAATAGACTCACAGCAGTATATTCAGGTTTCTAGTCTCTCCACGGTGCTACCATGAGCCCTATCTGGGGTAGAGTCATTGGCTTCCTTCTCAAGTTCCCTAAGTCATTGACTCACACCTTCCCCGGCTGGATAGATCATTAAGAGAATTGGTTTACAAGGCTCTCGCTGAGCTGCTAGCTGTTCGCAAGAGAGTAAACAGACGTTAGATAGAGCTGTAACATATGATGCTCAATCCAATGCTTAATGAGCCCAGTAAAAGCAGGGAGGCAAGATTAGCTGCAGATAAATGAACACGGCTAGTACAGAATCGAGAGTTGACTGTATTTTATTTGATTTAGTCTTAGAAATAGCAGATGTTGTGCCAATTACAGCAAAGCAGTTCTGACTAATCTCTTCATTGAATTCATTTGGTTCACAGAAATGGATTAAAAATTATTTCATTTCCATGGGTATAAAAGTCATATATCTTGCTGTAGAAAATATGTAGGAGGATAAAACAGAGAATTAAAATTACCAGAAACACCAATGTATCAATAACAATGAAATAGATCACATTTGCAAGTGCTTAGCTGTTTTCAGACCCTTTCTGGAGCCCTGGGCCCATAAACACAGGAATCAACACGCGTTAATGCAGCAATGGTAACCGAGGCACAGGGAGGTTACACAGACTACCCAAGTGTCCACTGCTCGGAAGCAGTGGAGTTAGAACTTGACTTTTATCACTTGGCTCTGGAAACTTTATGTTTATACACAGGGTCTTTTTCGTCTCTGAGGGAAACAATAGACGACACATGTTCTCATCATCTGAAAATGTCTGCAAATATCACATCTACATACATTACAGACCCAGAGCCGTGGTCCCTATGCCTGCTGCAGTGCTCTCAGAGGACTTTGTTGTTGTTGTTGTTGTTGGTGGTGGTGGTTGGGGTCAGGGATGGGGGTCTCCAGGTCCTTTTCCTCTTGTTTTAAAACGAAATAAGAACTTCATAGATTGCAGAGTATCGGAGAAACTATTTTTAAAGCAAAGCAATAGAATGGGTCAGATACACCATGACAGCTAGACACATAAGTGAGGATACTTAAGGGCCCCAATTATTTTTTTTTGGGGGGGGCGTTCCTTTTTATGAGATTCAAGACAGACATTTAGTTGCTAGGGACAGAGTTTGGGTGGTTTTCTATTTTGACTGACAGATTGAGTTGTTATACAGCTGCTTCTCCTCCTCCTCTTCCTACTCTTCTTCCTCTTCATTCTACTGTTCATGCACTTTCCCATAATGCATCTGACTTTAGTTATTTGCAAGCCCACTTCTACTTAGGCATAAGGTGGTAAATAGGGGAAACCTGCTCACAATTGGCTTTGAGGACACAGTTTGACTTATTGCACATGGACCCCAAGTCAGGCGAGGCTGGTTGGATCTCTATTTCTTGTACCTTGATGTGGTAGATAGGTTCTGTCTAAGTTCACTTGTAAAGTGAATAGAAACTTATTTCATTGTTCAGAGAGGGCATTGTGGAGTTTGATGCAGGTGAGGGTCTAGGTTGGCAACGGGCTGCCAGGTCCATTATTCAGAGAAGGGTGTGTGTATAGATCAAGTACAGTGCCAGGCTCTAAGTTATTCTCCATGCATACCCGACTCGACTCTACCATTATCATCAATGTTGATGACTACATTGAAAAGGAGGAGTACATATCCCTCTACCTCTCCCCTCCCCCTTCTCTCTTTGTGTTAGTATTTTGAAATAGGGTCTTGATATGTAGCCCAGGCTGGCATGAAACTTGTTGTCTTGTTTCCATATCCCAGCTGGGGTTATAGGCATGTCCCATGTCCCACCACACACAGCTTTGTATATGCCTTTTTTTTTTTTTTTTGGTTTCCCTGATTTCTTCCATGCAATGAAGCAGCAAGAAAAAATTAGCATAAAGCCCCCATTTGCCAGCTTCTAGAAGAGTAAGATCCCCCCTTTTGCAAATTGCTCAGTTTCCAGTGTTCTACTACAGTAACACAAAGTAGACTAAAACATGGACATACTCTGTGATTTTTTTTTTTTAAACTAATGTTCTAGCCCCAGGTATTTTCCAAGGGCCGTTGGTTCATTTTATAAGTACACTAAGATGAAAGTCAGTCTTAACACACACATCTCTGAACGAGTCCCTGATTATTTTATCTAATCAAATCCTCACAAGTAGCATTCCTGCTGACAAAATCTGGGGTAGTTTTAACGACCTTGATAGTCACACAGATTTTTTTAATGTGGGTTTGGGCTGGTGATGGGCTTTGACCATGATGATGAAATGAATGGGTTGTTTCATTTGTAGTTGTGATTACAGCTCTGCCCTTAGCTGTATGCCAACAGTGTGTTTGATGGGTTGGAAAATAAATCCCATGGTGGTTTAATGAGAGGTGGTGGATGGTCCTTTGTGACCCACAGTACAGCCTTTCTCCTAGGTACTGGAGGAGGGCAGGTCAACCTCTGAGAGTGGGAATGCAAAGAGTCTCTTTGGAGGCCACTGCAGAGGGAAGGGGCTCATCTTCACCTGGATCTCAACATCAAATCTTGTCTGAAAGAACTCAAGAGCTACAGATTCTGCTTGGTAGTAGAATGCTCGCCTTGTATACGCATGACATTCAGTTTTATTCCCCAGAGACACAAAAACTAAGAAATAAACAAGCCCAGAGATGTAAAAAAAAAAAAAAAAAAATAAAAAAGAGGGCTCTCAAGCAATAAACAAAAGGCCTGAGAAATAGATTCATGATTTTAAATTGACAACATGGTAGAAGCCGTTTTCAAAACAAAACAAAACAACAAAACAAAACAACCAAAACATGAACAAACCAAACCAAACCAAACCAAACCAAACCAAACCAAACCAAACTAAACCAAACCAGCAATATCCCACAAAGTCACATTTTATAGTGGAAGAAGTATCTTGGTAACAGGCAACAAAGTGAAGTGCTACGGCTCCTAGAAGACTTTGTGAGTAACAATGGTGGGAAGGCACGCAGCAAAGTATCTAGACAGAACTGAAAGGGGAAGGGAAAGAATGCAAGGACCCCATAAAATACCCAACCCTGTTTAATGGACTCTTAGCACTGGGATTCTCCTACCCCAAAGGGATAGTGCTGCTAGTTTCCCCTTCTCTGGCCATTCATCTTCTCTGTTCATGTAATTCTTTGTCCTTGCCAGGGACAACCTCAGCAATCCCTCCACAACTACCACATCCCTCCTTACATTACCCGGCAGGATCTTTCCAAGCGCTCAGCTTAATACATGGTGCTAGGCCTCACTCACTCTCCACGAGTCCCTCAGTCTTACAACTTGTTTGCCTTCAAAACCTGTACCACATGTATGATGCTTACACATTTCTAAATTTGGCTTCTAGTACGATATGTAGTCTTGTACCAGCTTCTGTGTACTGACCCTGACATTACTTTCCTATTGTTCCTATGAAACATAACTAGTTTCTTTCAGTGGTGCCACTGGACAAGCATAGATGCTACTTCAGCTCCATTATAACCAGTTCTCACAGATTCATACCCTAAATATTCAAGAATGGCTGCCAGTCAAATTCCCCAGCAAAGTCTTTGTTCCTCTGTAAAATATGAAATTATAGGATCACACCAATGGGATAAAGAGGGATGTCAGTTAATCATGCCACCAAATAGAGATTACAGCATCAAATCTATGGTGTGATAAAGGGATGGTGGTTCATCCTGTCATGAGCTAGAAACTAGTGTCATACCTAGGTATGAGTAAAGTTACCAGATAGATTTTTAGGATAATGATGGAAGAGAGATAAATATGAGTTTGATATTTAGGTTTGAGGATCTTAGAGGCAGAGATGGAGGTGCTGTTACAGAATGTGAATCCTGAGCAGCAAGTGGGTGATGTCCTGGAAGAGAGAAGGATGCTAGGAAGCAGAGGACAAAATCTTGGTATTTTCCAGAGTCTTGTGGGTAAGAAGGAAAGAAATTCCATGAAGGTCACTTGGATAGGGTGGATGTGGAACTCAAGGAAAATCAAAGGGAGCTCACACCATGAACAATGATGAACAATGGTAACCGACAGCAGCAGAAGTTAATTTATCTTTCTTAAGGAAATTGAGTTCTAAGGACTTGCCAGTGGGTCTCCCAGCTAGTCAGTGGCAGTTTGAGAACATGGATAGATAACACTCGCCATGTTTCATTTAGGAGGCAGATCTTTTAACAAAGCCATTTTGCTTGGACTCAATTTTACAGTATCTTTGTTTTATCTTCTGTTACTGTGATAAAGCACCCAATTAAAGGGTTTATTCGGTTTATTTACATTCTAGGTTGTAGTCCATCATTATAGGGATGTCAAGTTGGGAGGAACTTGAAGCTGCTAGTCTCATAGCTACAGTCAACCTCAGAGAGGAGCAACACATTGATGCATGAGTGCTAAAGTTCAATCCCTCCTCTACACTTGTACAATCCAGGATTCCCTAAGCCAAGGGAATGGTGCCACCCACAGTGAACAAATCTCCCCACATCATTCAAAGCAACCAAGACAATTCCTCACAGACATTCTCAGAAGCCCTTTTCAGGCGACTCTACATTGTGTTGAGCTGACATTTAAAAGAAGTCATTACATATAGTTTTCTCAAGTATAACATCTAAAAGATTATGCATTTAAAATACTATAATAAGGGCTCAAGATGTCCCTTGCCCAGAATGCGTGGTCTAGGTTCAACTCCTAAAACCACAAAAAAGAAAAATTTCTATATTAACATACACACAGTTTTTCAATAGAAGGAGAATAAATGTGCTAGGGGGAAATTTGGAAACTAGGTTAAAGGAAAAGAAAACTATAGCCCTCACCTTCCAACCTTATCACAAGTAGTTTACATGATGCTGTTGATTTTTTCCTTTTTTAAAATTGATTTTAGTTTTGTTGCATTATGATGAGAAAAGATACATGATTTCAATTTATCTGAATTTGTTAACATTTAAAAACATATTTTAAGTAAATAGAATTAAATCAATTCTTGTTTCCTTTTGTACCCCAACTCCTCCCAGAGAACCCCCTTCAATAGCTACATTACCTTTTTTGTCATATTCTTTAAAATTTATAAAATATTATAACAATAAAAATGAGTACTATAAGACTTGTTTGATATAAAACAACAATTTAACAGTCTTATGTAGATGCTTGTCTATAGCAATACTGAAAATACATCTGCTTTTCTCAATATAAATTTTAAATACCTCCAAACATATTAACTGTATATTTTAAAATAATACATCACTACTAGTATTTTTTAATGAACATAAATATATAAAGTCATTTTGTTTGTTTCTGCTGGCTGTATAAATACCTTTGAAATATATAAGCTGCTCTGAAAACCATAGTATAGTGTAGAAACATGAAATAGACAAAACTACTAATAGAAGGACTGAGATAGGAGAAGCATGATTTCAAGACCATTATGTGGTACACAGCAAGACACTGTCAGATACAAACAAGCAGAAAGTGTATATGAATTGTACAATATTGGACCTATTTCTCCAGTTACCAAACTAGAGAGACCATTGGATGACAGTCAACAAATTTCTAATTCCTCATATTTTTGGATTTCAATCACTTAGGATATGTTGGTAATATTAATTTTCATATTAAGATATTAAGAAAAAGTAATTGTTACTGTGTGTTGTTTTTGTTGTAAAAGGTGGAATTAGGTTTGTGTGGGTTTGTTGAAAGATTACTTTCTTGCTTCTTCTGTGGTGTAGTTTTGCTCCTTATGTTGGTGTTTTCCATCTATTATCCTTTGTAGGGCTGGATTTGTGGAAAGATATTGTGTAAATTTCATTTTGTCATGGAATATCTTGTTTTCTCCATCTATGGTAATTAAGAGTTTTGCTGGATATAATAGCCTGGGCTGGTATTTTTGTTCTCTTAGGGTCTGTATGACATCTGCCCAGGATCTTCTAGCTTTCATAGACTCTAGTGAGAAGTCTGGTGTAATTCTGATAGGCCTGCCTTTATATGTTACTTGACCTTTTTCCTTTACTGCTTTAAAAATTCTTTCTTTGTTTAGTGCATTTGGTTTTTTTGATTATTATGTGATGGGAGGAATTTCTATTTTGATCCAGTCTATTTTGAATTCTGTAGGCTTCTTGTATGTTCATGGGCATCTCTTTCTTTAGGTTAGGGAAGTTTTCTTCTATAATTTTGTTGAAGATATTTACTGACCCATTACACTGGGAGTCTTCACTCTCTTCTATACCTATTATCCTTAGGTTTGGTCTTCTCATTGCATCCTGGATTTCCTGGATGTTTGGGTTAGGAGCTTTTTGCTTTTTGCATTTTCTTTGACTGTTGTGTCAATGTTTACTATGGTGTCTTCTGCCCCTGAGATTCTCTCTTCTATCTCTTGTATTCTGTTGGTGATGCTTGCATCTATGACTCCTGATTTCTTTTCGAGGTTTTCTATTTCCAGCATTGTCTCTCTTTCTGTTTTCTTTATTGTTTCTTTTTCCACTTTTAGATTCTGGATGGTTTTGTTCATTTCCTTCACCTGTTTGACTGTGTTTTCCTGTAGTTCTTTAAGGGATTTTTGTGTTTCCTCTTTAACCGCTTCAAGCTGTTTACCTGTGTTCTCCTGTATTTCTTTGAGGGAGTTATTTATGTCTTTATTAAAGTTCTGTATCATCATTAGGAGAAATGATTTTAGATCTAAATCTTGCTTTTCCGGTGTGATAGTGTGTCCAGGACTTGCTATAGTCGCAGAATTGGGTTCTGATGATGCCAGATGACCCAACTGGTTTGTGTTGTTTATTTTCTTATGTTTGCCTCCCGCCATCTGGTTATCTCTAGTGCTACCTGCCCTGGCTAAATCTGACTGGAGCCTGTCCTTCCTGTGATCCTGGTTGTGTCAGAACTCCTCAGAATCAGGCTGTCTCTGTGATCCTGTGATTCTGGGATCCTGTGATCCTGGGTTTGTTAGAGAACCTGGGGGCGGAGCTTCCTCTGGGTGTTGTGGGACTGGCTGGGGAGTTTGCACTCAAGGTCTGCTCAGGGCACCAGCCCAGAGAGACCAGGCTAGTGATTTTTTTTCTGGTTTATTTTCTGATTCTTTTTAAAAACCCTAATATAGTGACCAATTGGTCAGGATTTCCAGTTTCCTCAGTCATCCCTTCTTATGATCATGTATAAATTCATCAAGTAAGATGGTTCAGTTGACGAAGTACTTGCTGTACAAGCATGAGGAACCAAATCTGAATCCTCATATAAAAAGCTGGACGTGGGGATGTGTGCTTGTAATCCCAGTGCATGAGAGATGGAGATAGGTGAATCCCTGGACAATTTCTTGCCATCCACTTGAGCTGAACTGGTAATATCCAGGTTCAGTGAAAGACTATAAAAAAATGGTGCAAAAAGTGTCCTGACATTGACCTTTGGCTTTCATAGATACATTCACATGCACCTATTCACTTGCATACTTACATATATGCATGCATGCATGCATGCATACTTACTTGAACACATATTAAAAAATCCACTGAATAAACAGGCTACTTACTAACCTGAACCTTCTCCAATTTTGAGTGGTTAGGTTACCTTTTCTGTTGTCACTGCTGTCTGGAACAACATTATTATACTGTATTAAATATTCTTCTGAGTTTAAGGCCATTTTCTTATGAAAGTAGCACAATCAATATTTTTATTAGCCGTAATCCATGCTGCCAAGTTGCTTCACTTGAGAGCTGCAGGCTGCGTAAATATTATGAATGTGTAAGTAGAGATGTTTACTTTCTAATTTAGATGCTCTCTTTGGCAGAGGTCCGCAGGAGACAGAAGTCAAGAGGCCGCCAGCTTGCACACAGTAAGAAGACTGCTCCTTGGTGGGTCGTGACATGGTTTTGCAATGTTAACAAACCAAGGCAGGTAAAGATTGTCAATTGGGAGTAGTTCTAGTGGATATCTGTGAAAACTTCACAGTCAAAGGACAAGACTTGTAAAGATAAGAGAGAGGCCAAAAGAAAGACCAGAAACAGGGTGGGTCTAAGAGGTGTGGGTGGGCTGAACAAAGAAATCCTGACAGCCTAACACTGAAGAGGAGGCAGTAGTAGTGACAGTGAAGGAAACAGATATAGATGGGAACCCCAAATGTGAGCTAGCAATTCTCTTATCTCCAGAGAATTCACCCCTTGAAACATCCCCTGGACTTACTGAGGGACTCATTTATTACTCTGGTTGAGGACCTGTCTGGATCCTCCATGAGTGGTTGAAATCTCCTGGCTTCTGCCTTGTGCCTGTGTGGTGGTGACACCAGCCAGGCTGCTGCTGAGCTCAGGGTTGTGTCTTGAGATTTCAGGGACACAGGCATGCTGTCATCTAGAATTGAGTTAACCCTGTGTATTCCACTTCTATGCTTGTGCATTCTTGCTTTGGCTCCCAGTTATCCTTGGAAAGATAGTGGTAAGAGAGGCCCAGAAAAGGCTGCACAATGGGAAAATCCCATGGGATGGGATGAGAGAGTGGGATCCATTTTTTGCATGGTTGAGGCAAAGGGCTGCATGTGATTCTGCTCCTTGTCCTTGACAGCTTGCCTTTATAGACCAAAGAAGATATTAATGGCTAGGAAATACTCCTAAGACTGTTGTGTCTTCTTTGCATCTCTAGGCTCTGAGACCTTCAGATAAGAACTCAGGGCTCCCCAGGGAGCAGAGAGATGAACAGCCCATGGATGTACAGCTACGGCTTTCCAGAGGAGCCTTAAGACAACGAGACACTCGTTAATGGAAGAAATATACGGTCGCAGACACCTTTATTTTTGTTTAGCCCTTTGACAGGATTGGAATGGAAGAGTTATGCAATAGGGGAGAGAGAGTCCTGCCTTCATTTAACTTGCTGAATTCGTGGGTGTAATTACCTATAAATGTAATTACAGGGAAGACAAATGGCATTTTCCAGCCATGGTCTTAAAGAGCAAGTTAATTTCTGACTTTGACCAGAACTACTTTGTTAATTAGCTCCCTATCTTTCTTTCTCTTTCTCCCCTCGCTCCCTGGAAGTTCCTCACCCAGGACTGAGCTGCGCATGACTGCTGCTTCTGTGCCTTTGAGTAATGAGGGGACACAGCAAGACGGCCACATCAGGGCTGCTATGTTAGCAAGGCTACTTTCCTGTCCATTTATCATCAATTAAAGGTGTGCTAGTTTGTAAAGCAACCCCACCTTCGGCCTGGCTGCCCAGAATGGCTCCTCATTTATTTTTTTTTTGTGTGTGGTTTTGGATGGAGTTAGACCCACCTTACATCTCAGAGGTGACAGGCGGCATGAAAAAGTACACTAATTGAGACATCCCAAGGGAAAAATATAAGAAAACGGAAACGGTAATTAGAATGAAGCCATTTTAAGCTGGGTAAGGAAAATCGAATGGAGATGTGCATTACAGGCTGCTCCAAATGGGCATGGAAGGACCTGGAGGAGGGTGGAGAGGCAGAAATGGATGTTACAGGAGAACATTACCCTTTAACCCTTCAGGGAGAGCGAGGAGGCTAAGAGCGATACCTGGTGAGGGCTCAGACTCTTGAGTTGACTAGCTCCAGGGCAAAAGCAATGCTTAGAGGGCCATGGGCAAGGCAATTGCTGGGGTTTAAATGACGCTTGGTGTCTGGGGAGGGAAGTGTGCTGGTTGTGAATGGGGAATGTGGTTCTCCAAAGAAAACATGACATCTGGAGCTTGAGGCTTTTATGCAATAGTGAGGAGAAAAGGATCATGGAGAGTACCAGTGATGTCCAACCCCAGTTTTCCATCAGGATCTGGCACAGTGTTCTCACTTACACATTCCGGAGGACACACCTCTACATGTGAGATGCTCTCCCCCACCCAGTCATACACCCTGGAGGACTCATCTCACTATGCTCTCCCGGTCCAGTCCTTGTGGGCCAAGACTTGTCAAGGACAGCTGTTTTCAGTCCTGCCCTGTGTGTGGTCACCTTTCTAGTTATAGATGTGGATTGCGATAGTTCATTCTCTTTGTGAAATAGAATTCCCCAAGAACTGGGGGCAAAGAACATTTCAAATAATGTTTGAGTGAGGGAACAGTCTTGAGTGGTCAGCTCTTGTGTGAAGCTCCCAGCCATTGCCAGTCACAGGTGGGAGCTCCGAGAACTTAGGCAAGGGAGCTTTTCTTCTAGCCAACGAGGCCAAGAGCCATGGAGGTGGAGACTCGACAGACCCTCCAGGTTGGAAGAGTAAGAAAATGTCTGTAGACAAGCTGATGCAGGGACTGTCCTTAGGTGTCTGGGAAGGTGGGGTTGAATACCTTCAGGGACAGATCATGTAGAAGATACCATGCTGTCACCTTTCTGTGCTTCTGTTTGCACCAGGAGCCCACGCTTGCTTTGTCTCTTTTCTATGCTAAGTGTGCTCAGTTCCTGGGAGGATGCAGTTTTTAGTGTCTTCATTCTTGACCATTGTCTTGTGTGACAGCCATGCTAGTGTGTGGTCTGGCCCAAGAAGGGAAGGCCCATCATCTTCTTTGGCACATGTCACATGCTTCTTTTAATATCCCAAGCTCTTCTTGCTCTCCTCACTTGCATCATACTAGCAATTGACTTCACTTTCTACTCATTATCACCCGTGTCTGGACATGTGCTTGGGCGGAGGTGAGAGATGGGTAAGGCAGGCCTGCCTCTTGCCTCTATGTATGCAGTGCACAGTGCGATGAGTAAGACTCACCCACATGGAATAACCATAGTGATGCTGCTAGGGGCAGAGGGGTAGGGCCAGTCATAGAGTAGGACTATCGGACATGGGCTCATTCCTGAATTAGTGAGGATGAGCATCCCCTGGAGAAGAAGCATTGAAGCCAAGTCCTGCAGCCTGTGTAGGTGCTCACCTGATGAAGTAGGGATGGCAGCAAGGTGTGCTGAGTGGAGAGAGAGAGAGAGAGAGAGAGAGAGAGAGAGAGAGAGAGAGAGAGAGACAGAGAGGAAGAAGAAGGAGGAGGAGGAGGAGGAGAGAAGAAGAAGAAGAAGAAGAAGAAGAAGAAGAAGAAGAAGAAGAAGAAGAAGAAGAAGAGGAGGAGGAGGAGGAGGAGGAGCAAGAGGAGGAGGAGGAGGAGCAAGAGGAAGAGGAGGAGGAGCAGGAGGAGGAAGAGGAGGAGGAGGA
>JADRCD010160174.1:0-29208 GCA_019843815.1 Montemys delectorum | reverse complement strand
GTTCATCAGTAGAGAATTCTTTGTTTAGCTCTATGCCCCATTTTTTAATAGGGTTATTTGGTTCTCTGGAGACTGACTTCTTGAGTTCTTTGTATACATTGGATATTAGCCCTCTATCAGATATAGGGTTGGTAAAGATCTTTTCCCAATTTGTTGGTTGCCGTTTTGTCCTATTGACAGTGTCTTTTGCCTTACAGAAGCTTTGCAACTTTATGAGGTCCCATTTGTCAATTCAGAAGCTATTGGGGTTCTCTTCAGGAAATTTTCCCCTGTGCCTATTTGCTCGAGGTTCTTCCTCACTTTACTTTCTATTAGTTTCAATGTATCTGGTTTGATGTGGAGGTCCCTGATGGTGCTGGCTCAACTTGCAGTTAGAACATAGAAGAATGCAAATCGATCCATTCCTATCTTCTTGTACAAAGCTCAAGTCCAAGTGGATCAAGAACCTCCACATAAAACCAGTTACACTGAAACTAATAGAAAAGAAAGTGAGGAAGAGTGTCGACCACATGGGCACAGGGGAAAATTTCCTGAACAGAACACCAATGGCTTGTGCTCTAAGATCAACAATTGACAAATGGGTCCTCATAAGATTGCAAAGCTTCTGTAAGGCAAAGGACAGTATCAATATGACAAAACAGCAACCAAGAGATTGTGAAAAGATCTTTATCAACCCTACATCTAATAAAGGGCTAATATCCAACATATACAAAGAACTCAAGAAGTTAGAGTCCAGTGAATCAAATAACCCCATTTAAAAATGGAGTACAGAGAGTTAAAAAAAAGAGTTCTCAACTGGGGAATACCAAATGGCTGAGAATCAACTAAAGAAATGTTCAAAATCCTTAGTTATCAGGGAAATTCAAATCAAAGCAACCCTGAGATTCCAACCCATACCAGTAAGAATGGCTAAAATAAAAAACTCAGCCAATGCGATAGCAGATGCTGGCAAAGATATGGAGAAAGAGGAACACTTATCCATTGTTGATGAGATTGCAAGCTGGCACAAATACTGTGGAAAGCAGTCTCATGGCTCCTCAGAAAATTTGACATAGTACTACTTGAGGACCCAGCTATTCCACTCCTGGACATATAGCCAAAAGATGATCCAACATATAACAAGGACACATGCTCCATTATGTTAATAGCAGCCTTATTTATATTATAGTACCCAGAAGCTGGGAAGAACCCAGATGTCCTTTAACTGAAGAATGGATCAGAAAATGTGGTACATTTACTCTTCTATTAAAAACAATGAATTCATGAAATTCTTTGGTAAATGGATGGAATTAGAAAATATTATCCTGAGTGAGGTAACCCAGTCACAAAAGAACATACATGGCACACACTCACTGATAAGTGGATAGTAGCCTAAAAGCTCAGATTACCCAAGGTACAATTCACAAACCACATGAAGCTCAAGAAGAAGGAAGACTAAAGTGTGGATGCTTTAGTCCTTTTTAGAAGAGGGAGCAAAATACTCACAGGAGGAAATACAGAGACAAAGTGTGGAGCAGAGACTGACAGAAAGACCATCCAGTAAATGTCCCACCTGGGTATCCATCCCATATACAGACACCAAAACCAGACACTATTGTGGGAGCCAAGAAGGCTTGCTGACAGGAGCCTGATATACCTGTACCCTGAGAGGCTCTGCTAGAGCCTGGCAAATACAGAGGCAGATATCTGCTCATCACCAACAATTGGACTTAGCAAGGGTTCCGCAATGGAAGAGTTAGAGAAAGGACTGAAGGAGCTGAAGGTGTTTGCCACCTCATAGCAAGAACAAAAATATCAACCAACCAGACCCCTCAGAGCTCCTAAGGACTAAACCACCAACCAAAGAGTACACATGGAGGACCAATGGCTCCAGCAGCATATGTAGCAGAAGATGGCCTTGTAGAACATCAGTGAGAAGAGAGGCCTTTGGTCCTAGTAAGGCTTGATGCCCCAGTGTATGGGAATGCCAGGGCAGGGAGGCAGGAGTGGGTAGGTGGATGGATGAGCAACATCAGAGAAACAGGGAGAAGGAGGATGGGATAGGAGGTTTCTGGAGGGGAAACCTGGAAAGGGGGTAACATTTGAAATGTAAATAAATAAAATATCCAATAAAATAAAATTAAAATTAAAAATAATACTGGTGATATTATCTTCTCATAGACTTGTAGGAGAATATCATAATGCTTTGCATCAGACAATATTAGCTGTCATTTTGAAACAAATAGTGTTAATTTTCCTAGGGATTTATTTTTTGTCTTTTATTCTTAATTGATGGATTGTTTTATGAATGATTTGTCCAGTCTAAAATTAATTTGGCAGTCTGTCTGGATTACATTTTTTATTCTTTGTTCAATTGTCATAATTATTTATTCTTAATTTCCTAATATTGATTTTTTTGGTGAATCAATGAAATAAAATTCCATTCAATCAGTGTGTTAGTATTTAATAGACAACTGCATGTAATTAGTTATAACATTTATATATGTATTCCTAAGCCTAATTAATCTGTTTTATTTTATGTACCAGGATTTTTATTTGATATAGGATTTTGTTGATTCATAATTGAAGGTTGAAGTCTTTCCACTAGCTTGAAAAATATTAGGTATCCAAAGTAGAATTAAATTCAAAGACTCAATGTAAATTATGTGATGTTTTAGTATCATCTTCCTTGACATTTTTCATATTCTTTTTCACGAGATTCATTACAAGAATCATCATAAACATTAATTTTTACATTTCCCTGGATTACTACGAATTTCATTTATATCCTAAAATACAGAGAAATTATCCTAACTTCTAAAAAATTGTCCTCCCTATTTTTTTTCAGTTTTTCCAGATAGTATTTCTCTGAACAGCCCTGGCTTTCCTGGAACTCACTCTGTAGACCAGGCTGGCCTCAAACTCAGACATCTGCCTGTCTCTGCCTCCCAAGTGCTGGGATTAAAGGTGTGTGCCACCACTGCCCGACTGTCCTCCCTATTTGATAAAGCTACCAAATGCTCTAAAAGCTCTGTCTTACACTATCTTTAGTATGTTTGCCAAAATCTTCTCTACTAGCCAAAGCTTACTACTACAATGCAAACTGGAACAAGAAGAAAATATTTGCTAACTTTTTAACATAAATATATTTACCCCATCTCAGAACTGTACATTAGCATTTCTGATATGAGAAAATAAAATAATTAATGTTTAGTTTTCTATTGTAACTTAATGTAATGGATTTTTTTCTTTTTTCAAAGTTTTTATTATATTTTTATTTATATCAATTTTAAGATTGAAATATATTTTGTTTATATTCCACCTCTACCCTAAGGCCTTCCATATTTTTCCCCATCCTTACCAGCCAACTTTATTTTTTTTCTCAAAAAGCATACAAAAACCAAAACAAGAACAATGCCCCCTCAAACCAAGAACTCAAAATAAAATGTCATCCAACAAGAAAAAACAAACAGTAACCAAATAAAAGCACACAAAAGACTATGAAGTCTGTTATATGTTAGTCAATGTCTCCTGAACATGAGACCTCCCTTGAAGTGGTTGATATTCCCAGTGTCACTCTGTTGCAGAAAACTGATTTTTTTTCCTCTTTCCGCAGGTAAGAGGTGTAAATTAACCTTTGCCCTAGTGTGTACTTTAAATCATCTTTATGTTGATTAGAGATTTGACAATCCTTCTTTCATTGGATATTTGAAAAAAAATGATCTTGTCTTCCATTGACAAAATCATAAAAGTTATATTTAGTATTCCCAGGGACCCAACCACCAATCAAGGACTATACAGGGTGGGACTGAATGTTCTGGCAGCATGTGTATAGTAGAGGATTGCAAATTTGATCATCAATAGGAGGAAATGACCTCAGCCTTGTGAAGGTTCTGTGCCCCAGTGTAGGGGAATGCCAGGGCCAATAAGTGGGAGAGGGTGGGGTGGCAGGCATGGGGAGGGGGGAGGCAAAAGAAGTTTGTTCTTGTTGTTTTTGTTTGTTTGTTTGTTTGTTTGTTTGTTTTTTGGAGGGGAACCTGGGAAAGGGAAAATTTACATGTAAATAAAGAAAATATCTAAAAAAAAAAAAAAAGACCAAAACAAAGCAAAGACAACAATAAGTAAATAAGGAAATAACAAACCAAATAAGCAAACAAAAAATGTTTGTTTGCTAGTTCTCCATTTATCTACTGGGTAATTTATATGTGTCTGGGCTCTTTGATGCCTATTGTTTTGTTTGATATTTGAGTCAGGCTCTTTTCTAAGTCAATTTAACCCCAAATGTAACCTTAGCTACAATGTTTACACTATGGTCTTCCTGTCTCTGCCCCCACTCCTGCACACTCAGTTACAGGGATATGCTGCCACGCCCAGCTGCATGTTTACTTTATTGATCTTCCTGTCTATCTGCTTGTTTGTCAATTTATTTTACAACCACAAGAATAATTTTTATAATGAAAAAATCATTCATATTTCATGTCTATTTTTCATTGATATTTTTTCAGAGGACATAACCAGCATTGTCATGGCCCTCCCCTATCCAGAAAGATTTTGTTCACTCACTGCTATGAAACAGTTTCAAGGACTAGAACCAACCTTAAATGGCAAAGAACACTTTCTATCTGGATTATTAGAAAAAATGTTTAAGAAAAAGAAAGGAAGGAGGAAAGAAAGAGATAAGGTAGGGAGAGAAAGAGAGGAATGAGAGAGGGCAATGGTGGATTTATAATGAAAAGATGATTTATATTTCATGTTAGACATTTAATCTTGGCTTGAGTGTAACAAAATGGAAACAGGACTACTATCATACAAAATGTTCACTACAGCATGCTGTACACATCTGTTCCAAGCACATGCCTAACACCGAATACTTCATAGGAGGCAGCAGCTATAGCAAAACATTTGGCACAATCTTTCACTTTATTTTGCTGGTATAGCCAGGAGGACAGAAGGAAGGACTGACAGAGTCTGTGAATGAGTGCATGGAAGGTGTTTGTAAATTGGATGAAATATATCTGAAGAGAATGGATCCCAACAGTCCATCCATCATATATGATTACAGTCAGTTGTTTAATCTGGCATATCTTGACGTTCTTGTTTACCCAATGGATACATAGATGTACCATCCTTATTACAAAGACTGAATCAAGGAAAAGATCTACGTGCTCCTTAGATGATAGAGCCAACTGGCTGGGAAGTAATTGTATGTTTACTTTATGTTCAGTATCCAGCCAATGTTTCATAGACTCCAACATGCCCACATTATAATAGGATTAATGGTTTTGTTTTTTGTTTGTTTTCACAACATTTCCTTATGTTTGTAATTATAAAGTAAGTATATCCTAACCCAAGCAATAAGTGTATATGTACATATATGTATATATAGACATATATACATATGTATATGTATGTGTGTGATATATGTATGTGTGTATGTGTGTGTATCATCCTATATACAAATACATACATATACATGTGTGTGTGCATGTGTGTTTATCATTCTATATACAAATACATACATACATACATTCAAGTTGGATATATCAGTACGAATGATAACATTCATATTGATGCCTCTAATTTGAATTAACTAAACACTAAGTACAAGTCATAATAGCTCTCCTCCATGTTTATTTGTAAGTTCTCACTCCTTGTTTATACCTATAGCAGTAGGGGAATTTTTACATAATAGGCCTATGAGAAACTGCATTATCAATGAAGGTCCTATACTGACATATATTTGTGTTTTCTGCTTTAGAAGCCCTACAAGTTCCTTTAATAACATTTACATTTCAGCCAGTCTCACTCTCCGCATCCCCTTTAGTGAGGATTTTTTTTCTGCATCTGCTGTTCAGTGTGATTCTTTTGTTGGATTCTGCATTTCAGCCTGCATGTCCCTTCATCATTTTATTTGCATAAATCATGTGAATAGTTCTCATAATATGAACCCATAATTTCTCAGTACTGAATGTAAGTTATGTTCCTTCAAAAAGTATATTCTTTTAGAAATGAGAAAACAAAAAACTTCAGTATGGAAAAACCGGACACTCACTGTTTTGGCCAAGACACCCTAAGATTGCAGAGTTAAGACTCCCTGATGGCTGTTGCCCTGATGTGGCTGGCTAAAGGTGAAAGTTTAACAGCTATGGTCTTCCTTGTTAAAACATGGAATTCTAATCTAATTGCAGAAAAGACATCAGACACATACCATTTGAAGGACATCCTCTGAAGTACATGATTAGTATCCTTTATGGTAATCAGAACCAAGGGAAATTATAGAAAGCACCCCAGCCAAGCACAGGCTAAGCAGAGATGATGACTAAATATAAAAGTCTATCTCGGATGAGATCCAGGATCAACAAGCAAAGAGAAAGATCTGAAGAAATCTGATTAATATATGGACTTTAATGATAATGGATCTTTGGCTCATTAATTGTAACAAATGTAGCATTAAATGTAATATATGTAAGCTTTAATAAAGCAAATTGTGCAGGTTATATGGAAACTCTCTTCGCTGTCTTTATAACTTGTCTATAGTATAAAGATACAATTATTCTAAGTCTAATTACTATCCCTTGATAACTTAAACAAAAGTATGGTCTTACGTTTTCTCCTATTTTTATCTTATAATCTAATTAACATATCTATTATTATTTAGCATTTATCATTTTAAAGTATAACAAAATTGCATTTATAAAGGCTTATTCTCTTCAAATCTGTTATTTAAAAGCTCATATTAAAAGTGGGATGACTATATCAGGCTGGCTTGTCTTTCCTTCAGTCTCTGCTCCATAGTTAATCTCTGCAACTCCGTCCGTGGGTATTTGGTTCCACCTTTTAAGAAGAAATGAAATGTCCACCTAACTAGTACCCTCAGAGCTCCCAGGGACTCAACCACCAACCAAGGAGTACACATGGTGGGACTGATTGATCTGGCAGCATGTGTATAGTAAAGGATTGCAAATTCGATCATCAATGGGAGGAGAGGACCTCGGCCCTGTGAAGGTTCTATGCCCCAGTGTAGGGGAATGCCAGGGCCAATAAGTAGGAGAGGGTAGGTTGGCAGGCATAGGGAGGGGGGAGGCAACAGGGGTTTGTTCTTGTTGTTTTTGTTTGTTTGTTTGTTTTTTGGAGGGGAAACTGGGAAAGGAGACATTTACATGTAAATAAAGAAAATATCTAATAAAAAAATAAAAGTGGGATGAGTGTGTGTGTGTGTGTGGGTGTGTGTATGCATGTGTATGGGCAGAAGGCACAGGACATCTTTTGGTATCATTTAACAATACTTGTCATCTTCATTTTAAATTTTTCTTCACATTCATGTATTTATCTTGTGTGTCTATGAATAAGTACTGTGCATGCATATGTTTAGTCTTGCATGTGTCAGAGAATAACTTATGAAAGTAAGCTCTCTCCTCCACTGTCTTGGTTCCAACAATTAAACTTAAGTCCTGAGGCCTGAAACACAGGCCTTACAAAAGAAGCCATCTCTGAAGTTTCCACCTGTTTTTTGTTTTTTGTTTCTTTTTTTTTTTTTTTTTTAGATATTTTCTTTATTTACATGTCATATGACTTCTCCTTTCCCAGTTCCCCTCAAAAAGAAAAGCCAAAAAACAAACAAACAAAAAAACCAACAAGAACAAACCCCATTTGCCTCCCCCTTCCCCCTGCTTGTCACCCCACCATCTCCCACTTATTGGCCCTGGCATTCCCCTACACTGGGGCACAAAACCTTCACAGGGCCAAGGGCCTTTCCTCCCATTGAGGATCAACTTTGCAATCCTCTACTGTACACATGCTGCCAGAACAATCAGTCCCACCATGTGTACTCCTTGGTTGGTGGTTTAGTCCCTGGGAACTTTGAGGGTACTAGGTAGTTCATATTGTTGTTTGTCCTAAGACACTGCAAACCCTTCAGCTCCTTTGGTCTTTTTTCTAACTCCTTCATTGGAGACCCTGTACTCAATTCAATGGATGGCTGTGAGCCTCTACTTCTATATTAGTCAGGTACTGCCAGAGCTTCTCAGGAGGAAGCTATATCAGGCTGGCTTGTCCTTCCTTCAGTCTCTGCTCCATAGTTAGTCACTGCAACTCCTTCTGTGGGTATTTTGTTCCTCCTTTTAAGAAGGAATGAAGTGTCTACATTTTGGTCTTCCTTCTTCTTGAGTTTCCTGTGGTTTGTGGGTTGTTCCTCATGTATTCCAAACTTCTGGGCTAATAACCACTTATTAGAGAATGCATACTATGTGTGTTCTTTTGTGATTGGGTTACCTCATTCAGGATGATATTCTCCAGATCCATCCATTTCCCTAAAAATTTCATAAATTCATTGTTTTTAATAGCTGAGTAGTACTCCATTGTGTAGATGTACCACAATTTCTGTATCCATTCCTCTGTTGAGGGACATTGGGATGTTTCCAGTTTCTGGCTATTATAAATAAGGCTGTTATGAACATGGTGGAGCATGTGTCCTTATTACATAGTTCTATCGGAGGACCCATCTGTACCACTCCTGGGCATATACCCAAATGATGTTCCAAGTGTCTTTGAGGCAGGGTCTGTCATTCTCCTCAGGCTCTCCAAATAGACTAGGCTAGCTCATTAGACATCACGATCTCTGTTCCACAGCCCTGAGATTAGCAGTGTGTGCCACCATTCTTGACCATTTTAACTGAGTTCTCTTTCCAGATCCATATGAGAATAAATGTTCATCCTTATTTAGCAATAATATATTTTGAGGAAGTTGGCTAATTTTTAAAGGAATGGATTATTTATCATAAATATAATTGAAACATGAAAATTGGCAATGACCCTTCTTAACATCTGTGTTGTTGAAGGTTCTAAAATGAATCTGTGTGCTAACGTAGGAATCTTTGAATCATAGCAGAAACATTAATGATACACTCAATCCCAAGACAGGAATATTTTCATTTTAATAAGCTAAAAATAAAATAAAATTTATTGCAGTCATTGTGATACCAAAATTATCTCCTTGCATCTGAAAATGATGTCATGTTTGTGACAAAGGACACAAGAAGGGGTCAACTTCATGGAGTTACCTAAAATTTAATGTTAGGCACTTTCACATTGAATTTCCTATGAGATATTGAAAGGATTGTAGTAAGAAAATAAAATTACTAGATATATACTAACTGCCATTATGCACACCAATCAGGTGTAAGGTTTAAGAAGAAAAGTATTTTTTTCCAGAAAAAAAAAATGGTACCAAATGGTATAAAAGTAGAAAATTTCAGTTGAGAAGGAAAGAGACTTAAAAAAAAAAACTGGGGTCTGAACTCAGGACCTTTGGAAGAACAGTCAGTGCTCTTACCGACTGAGCCATGTCGCCAAAAGATCACACATGGTATGCATTCTTTGATAAGTGGTTATTAGCCCAGAAGTTTGGAATACAGGAAGAACGACCCACAAACCACAAGAAACTTAAGAAGAAGGAAGACTAAAAGGTGGACATTTCATTCCTTCTTAAAAAGGGGAATCAAACACCCACAGAAGGAGTGGCAGAGATTAACTATGGAGCAGAGATGGAAGGAAGGACAAGCATATAGCTATCTCCTAAGAGGCTCTGACAATACCTGACTAATACAGATGTAGAGGCTCACAGCCATTCATTGAACTGAGTACATGGTCCCCAATGAAGGAGTTAGAGAAAGGTTCTATGGAGCTGAAGTGTTTGCAGCCCCTTAGGACGAACAACAATTACTAACTAGTACCCTCAGAGCTCCCAGGGACCCAACCACCAATCAAGGACTATACAGGGTGGGATTGAATGTACTGGCAGCAGGTATATAGTAGAGGATTGCAAATTCGATCATCAATAGGAGTAAAGTACCTCGGCCTTGTGAAGGTTTTGTGCCCCAGTGTAGGGGAATGCCAGGGCCAATAAGTGGGAGAGGGTGGGGTGACAGGCATGGGGAAGGGGGAGGCAAAAGGGGTTTGTTCTTGTTTTTGTTTGTTTGTTTGTTTGTTTGTTTTGGAGGGGAACCTGGGAAAGGGAAAATATACATGTAAATAAAGAAAATACCTAATTAAAAAAAATGCTCAAAAAAAAAAAAATGACATATCTCGACATTAAGGACGAAGAGACTCAGGGCCATTTGTGGCATGAGCTGTGGAAACGGATTCACCATGACAGCAGGCTGTGTGGAAGGATGCAGAAGACAGTGATGGCAACAGATGGTCAGCACTCACTGGCCTCCTCCTGGAAGGTTCTCACAGAATGTCTAAGTTATCCCTCCCCAAATTATACTTTAAAAAATATTTTTGCTCTTCAACAGAGGTTAAAAAAAAAACAACAACCAAACAAACAAAACCAGCTCAAATAGACTAAGGGACCTGCCCGTAGTGACTGTGTCATTGGATGTGTGGTGCTGTGATATGTAATGCTCATGAGACTATGAGAGGCTGGGTAACATATTAGAGTTTATTTGACTGGCCATTGCACCTTAAAGTGGTGTGCGGTAAAAAAGCATATGAAAAGAGCAAGAGATGTCCACCTTTTAAATAATTCTACTGTTCTTATAACAGGAATAAAATTCATCAAAGACTAACTTCATGCAGCAAGTCTTTAATGATCTACTCAACTCTTAAAAGCTCCACCTCTCAACACCGCTGCTTGGAGAATTAAGTTTCAAACACATAGATTTTAAAAGAGCTTCAGGAAACATTAAAACACAGACAGACATTGCAGTGCTAAAAACCTATACAATTAGAATTGAGACCCTAGTGGGTAGATTAAAAATTCACACTTTCATCTCTTTTCTGTCCCTAATTAATGTCAAAGTAAGATCATTGGCTGGAGTCCAGAACTTCCCAAAAGTAAGACGGGCCCTGGGATGAAGAACAGGGAAAATATGAGTCATGCTACTTTGATGAAAAAGAAGGCAACGACAAATCCAAGACACTGCATAAAAGGAAGACAAAACGAAAAGTGAGAACCTTTGAGCATTTTGAATACCCTAGGAGAATGAATTAGTAGATTAGAAATACGAAATCCTGAAATGAACAAACATATAATCTGCCCCTGAGAATATAAGGTGGGTGAAAGAGACTGGCAGGATAACATGCTTTCATAAAGAATTTTTGCTTAAATGGAGATGAGAATGCAGAAGGGATGAACAGACATTATTTTTCTGTTTTGTAAGCAAAAGTTAGAAATCTGAACATTGCTCAAGTCCTACCTGATGATCACTAGAACCATTTCTTCCTATTTCACAGGAAGTGAGTCATCTGGGTGATAGAAAACAGAGGAAGAAGAGAGAAGTCTTGTATGTGTTTATAAGATTAGAAAAGGAGCCAGCTGGTATAGTCTTGGTTATATTTATAAATTCTTCCTGAAAGTTGCTAAACATGAACCTCTGCATGAATCAGACAAGGTGCAGAAGTACAGGGAAGACTCAGGGGTTCTTTAGAAAGGGGGGCTATTTAATAAGGTAGTGAGTGCATGGTATATGAACAACATCCTAAGGAAAAAATATAAAGGACAAAGAAAATGAATAGGTATAATACACTGCAGAGCATTGAACACTGGTAGGCCAGTTCCCAGACTAGTGTTCCATTAATTACAGGTTTTATTCATTTTGGTTTTAAAATGAATTTTCCCCCACTATGTGTGTGTGTGTGTGTGTGTGTGTGTGTGTGTGTGTGTGTGTGTGCATGTGTATGTCTCTGTGTTTGTCTGTGTGTGTATGTGTGTATCTGTGTGTGTGTGTGTATGTGTGTGTGTGTGTGTGTGTGTGTGTGTGTGTGTGTGTGTGTATGTGTGTCTACAGGCACCAGAAGAAGGTGTCAGGTCCCCTGAAGCTGAAGGCAGAGGTAATTATTGGCCTTGTGGAACTGAACTCCATATCTCTGCAAGTATAGCGAACACTCTTAACTGCTGAGACATTTCTCCATCTCCTTTTATTTTTCTTAATTTCTCACAGGACTTTTGTTAAAGCAGTTGCCAGATCTTACTCATTTAGAATTGATATTAAGATACTAAATTCTTTCAGTAAAGAAACATTTAAACTTTACTAACTCTCTTGTCCTAATGTTATCTGATCATACCATTTTTATTTTCTCTCTGTAGCTCCTGTTAAGATACTAAAATACTAATGTTCCATGTAATAATATAATTTGGCAAGTGATGCTACAAAGAAAATAAAGAACAATTTTTAAAATATATATAAGAAGATGGGGGTCAAAGAGTTAGTATTTGGACTTAAATTTTAGGAATAGCCTAGATAGACTGAAATTCACTTGATTTGAAAAGTTAGAGAAAATTCAGTAAATTATTAGACAATTCACCCACAGGGATACAATAGAAACCCCTGGTAGGGATAGAATTATCAATACCTAGTTTTTATTTAGTTGATATCCTTTCTTTAAAGAAAAGCTTTAGGACTGAATTGTGTTCCTCTTCAAGGTGACACTAAAGGCCTCACTCAGGGAACTTCAGGATTGTATTTTGAGGTAGTATCTCCACAAGGGTGACTGAACGAGAGTAAGATGGTCAGCATGGGCCCTGATCCCTGGTTGGCTCCCATTCCATCCATGTAAAAAGAAACATGGGGTAATAGGGAATCAGTATACGTGTTAAAGTGCCTGTCATGAGAACATGAGGACCTGAGTGCAAATCCCTGCAACCCATGGAAAAATCTGGGCCTTAAGCATGTCCCTGTGATCCTAGTACCTGAAGCAGTAGAAAAAGGACAATCCCTGGAACTTGTTAGGAAGATGGTCTAGCCTATACAACAAGCTCCTGTTGAGTGATAGATCCTGCCTCAGGGAAAAAAGTAGAGAGTAGTGATGCAGGACACACAACCTGGCCTTTACATGCATATGCATATGTGTGTACACATGTGCATGACAAACAGACTTAACAATACACATACACACATACACATACAGAGGGAGAGAGAGAGACAGACAATCAGACAGAGGGATAAAGAGGCAGACAGATAGAGAGACAGAGAGAGAGACAGTTCAGAGACAGAATTTGGATATGCATATACTATACATATTAGGGAAAGGATGATATGAGAGCCCTAGGACAGATTCTGCCTGCACAGCCCTCAAAAAGAACTCTCGTCACATCTTAAGTTTGTACTTCTTGCCTCCAGACATGGAATTTCATCAACCTAGGTCCTGTCTGAGGGCTCTGTAATAGCCGCCTTACCAAAGATGTGCTGGGGAGTGACAAGGAGACTGGTAGTCACCTTTGCTGGGTTTGGGGATTTTTGTTTGTTAACATTTCTAACAGGGAATTTTTTTCCTATAAATGTAGAATTAAGGTTTGCAAGAAAAAAGAAAAAATCTTGTTTCTTTCCTCTGGAGGGCCAAAACTGTGTCTTGGAGAATCAAAGTGCTACATGGGTTAGTCACTGTAAACTCATTATTATTAAGAGAAAGGAACGGGCTTTAGAGTGTTCACTCCTTTTAATCAGTGTGTTCTCAAATGTCACCTCAGCAGGGCCCAGGTGACCTAAATGCTCTCCACAGTTTGCAATCATATTTAATATGCTCTGATGAAAGCTGAGCTATGGTGAGTTTGCTGATATTTTGCTTTCCAGGGGAAGGTTAGAGAGTGCCTGCCTTTCATGGAAACCATTCCGTTCACATCCTTTTCTGAATTTACTTGCTTGCTATCTAGGGCACTTAAATGTAAAGATTCATGTTCGGTGGGAGTACGTTTTTCATCACATGCAACACCTGGAATGGTAAAACAGGAACCTATGTTGCTCCAATGAGCATAGAACTAGAAATATTAGAGAATCCCTCCACCAGGGCCTGGAATTTTCCTATATACTCTAAAATATTTCTGCCATTGGGAGACAGCAAGAGAAGGACTGCTATTTGAATCAGAGTCAGGTGTCGTACAATTTTTTTTAATATATATAAAAATGAATCCTGTGCAGACTGAGGTGGCTTCTTTTCCATCTGTCAGCACATTCTTTACAACCGTGCATAAACCTGATTATCACACTCAGTGTGTTACTGCGAAAATTATCCCTGCCCTCAGAACAGACTCTCTACAGCTTGGAGTAGAATTCAAATATCAGCAAAGTTAATCAAAAAAACAAGCAACCCAGTGGGGTGGGGGACATTTTTCTTTTGCAGAGAGTTTGCCATAAGTCCTTTATTTTATCACATGCACAAGGGTAAATATTTTGCACTGAATAAAGTAGTTCCTGGTGACACACATTTGGCCTTGATAAAATTTTTCCATGGTATTCACATATATTAACCTTTGATGAAAAGACCACAGGAACAAAAGCCAAGAGATGAATATGGCATCATTTCAGGGTTTTAATTTTTTTTTTTACATTAACCTTTGAGTTCTAAACTGTTGTAGTCATGTGTTTGGGGGTATATTTGGATAGAGACATTACTGTCATCCTGTTCATATTTATGGGCCTGACCTTTGTATTATAGTAGCCTGCTTTGAAGCTCAGTTATTTTTAATTGCTTTATATGCCCATGGAGACTGTTCTGTGCCTGTGTCAGTTATATACAGTACCCTGGCACATATGTTTGTTCAATGAATCTTACAATGACTGGGTATTTATAATCACATCTGAATACACGAGGAGGAATTGTTGCATTTTTGATACTGTGTGTGTGTGTGTACATGTACGTGTGTGTGTGTGTGTGTGTGTGTGTGTGTGTGTGTATGTGCATGCACATGTGTTTGTGCATGCATGTGATATGCCTTGCGTGGAAATGTGTTTTATTGTCATAAGGATATTGCTATATCCTTAATGAGGTGACAGGAAGAATTAAAAGTGACAGACTGTTTTGGCTGCTCTGGGGCCATCTGAGATATAGTCTCCTATCATGTGGCTCAATAAACTCAGTCTCTGTGAAGCCCTAGGTGTGTGATTCATAGCTGTAGCAGGGCTACTCACAGGAATTTAATGAGAGAGATAGTCACAGGCTGGGTAACAGGATGCTGAATTGCTGTTAGTTGAAGACAATAAAATGTGTCTGTCTCAAAACTGCATCTGAAATTTGCAAGGATGCCTGCATCCCTGATACCACTAATAACATTATTCTTCCGTGTGTGATTGGGAGGTGGATGGAATGACTGCAGGAAATACTCATCTCAAGAAACAAAGAAGCCTTCCCACACTTTCTGCCCAAAGAAAGCCTGTCTGTGTGGTATGTGCTCTGAATGGCTTACTAGAATGTGTCACATATGCCATGGAATGTCCCTGGAAGTAAATGCAGCATAATTAGGGATGGTCAAATGTTGCCTGGGAATGAGCAGCTTCACCATATCTTTTGGGCCCGCCCTTAGAACTCTAAATCAGAAAGTTTTACGGCAGAAAGAGAATAGGAAGGAAGCAATGTATATTTTAGTAAGCTTTCCAGATAATTATTCTGTACATCCAGGCTGTATACCCTGTCTTGGATTAAACCTGTAACAATAAGAAATGAGAAAAGAAAAGTAATTGTACTTAGCAGAGACTCAATTGGATTCAAGGTAAAACCAGTTAGCAAGAGCAAACAGTGAGGAGCCTTAAGGCCACTGTGTTCGTATACAGCCGTAAATTAGAGTGGACTTTCAAAAAGTCTCTTACCTATCTAACTTCAGACCCCCTATTGATAAAATGAGAACAATAATAGTAATTACCCTTGGAATTTGTGATTTTTTTTAATGGAAAGAGGTATTAGATTCCACATTTTGGGGAGCAAAGTTTAGACAAATGTTAATTGTAGTTAATACTAAACATGTTTTATAGTGTAAATCTATCAGAAGAGAAATAATAACAAGTCTACATAGTACAGGGGCAATGGCAGCTATTGTACATGAATAAAATGTTTACTGTTTGTGCTTAACCTAGAGTCTAGGTTAAGCAAAGTATATCCATTCTTCCTTAACTAATTTAATTTTCAAAGTAACAATACCACATAGGTCATAAATTACACTACCAAAATATCTTATAGAAAAATGAGGTAGATGATAGAAGCTCAGTGGCTGATTGGAAGAGATTCCGCATGCAGAGTTACATTCCTGATGATCACAGAGATGACAGCCTCAAAGGACTTCCCTGACCCTGACGTAACACTGTCGCTAGGGGAAGACATCAGTTTGCAGATCCTCTTGCATTGTATTTCTGTCTTGCCCTTGTTCTATAATAGTATGACTGCTGAGCAATAAGAGAATGATGCTCAGGGCTTATTAAAGGGTACATCAAGATTAAACTTTAATAATAGTAATTGTTATGCTCATCGGATGTGCCCCACTCAACTCATGTGTTCAGAGTTATGACTCAATGTTATGACTAAGAAATGGACTCACCAGGGGATTGCTAAGTCATTACAGCTTTTATACAATGTCTAGAAGCAGTCAAACTAGGCCCTGTTTTGTACTTCCCGATCTCTCATCATATGAGGCTACAATGTTCTCCTCTCTGGAGGCATGGTATTTAAAACATCACATGGGAGGCAGAGAGTGTGTGGTGCTCATCAAATGTATCAGTTCCTTGAACATGGTCTTCCTAGCCCCCAAAATTCTAAGAAATATATTCATGTTTTATGTGCATTATCCAGTCTCTGGTATATTGTTGTAACACCTCTAAGAAAATAAGATAATACAATTTCAAAATAGAGGCACTACTGAGTGCCTAATCAAGGAAATAATATAAAGAAATTTTTAAAAAATTAATGGAAAAATATAGATGCCACAGGGAGTTTACTATGGCCTCACAGTTAAGTGACTGTTCTAAAGGATTCTACTTGTCCACAAGTGACCAACACATCTATGCTGTCCCTTCAGAAATCCTTGTATAATTTCTAGTGCTCGTGTTCTGGCTCATCAAATATGTTGTCATAAAAGATGCAGAAACACTTAATGGTCTACATCTTAAGTGTCACAAATTTCACTGTTGTGCATCACCACGTTGACAGAGTAAGCTGTCTTCTGGATTTGTTTTTCACCACCACGGAGAATAAGGACTTAGCTGTACTCAAACTGACTTTGTACTATTGGGGGAACACAACCAGTATCCATGCTTCCCTCTCTTTTTCTATATGTTTGTGAGTATAGGTGGCATCTTCTCTTTTCCTTAAGAAGACTGCCTGGGCACTGCCATATGCAGTTTCTTTGAAGACTTGAATATTGCAGAGTACTACAAAAGGCAAGAGAGGAGAAACAAGTAGACAGCTACTGGCCATAAGGGAATCATCATGCTCCTCAACAGCCTGAGCATGTCAAACTCAGGGCTGAGATCACTGTAAGAGCAGTCCTTCATCACAACTGCAAATGTGGAAAGTACTGTTCTAGTTTCGATCCTGTTCTTTTATTCCTCCATTCAAAGGGAACAGACAAAGCAAAAAGACCTGCTTGCAGGCAAAGGCCCCTTCCTATGCTGTTGAGGATGTGGCATTTGCATCCCTGTGGCTAGTTTCAGATTGTTTCTGGGTCTGAGAAAACAAACATTCCTGTGGTAAGACAAATGATTCTGATAGGACAGGTGCACTACCCAGTGGTCCCCAGACATTCTAACAAGGAAAAAATGAATGTCGTGTAGACAGTTCATCAGTGTTGATTTAATTAATTCCCTGGAAGTCAAGAATCACCTAACATACCAATATATAGTTTATATGGAAGTGATAGTCCAAGTTTTCCAGGCTTCTTTCCTTTCTCTTATTTGATAAGTTTGACAGACACATGTCAGTCATTAGTGAATAATGTGATGAATGAAGGGAGTTCATTGTTGTTGGGATTAATATTTAAAGTCTTTTGAACTAGAGAAGGCTGTTCAACCTTTTTAGCTATTCTTAATCTGTGCTAGAGTAATAAAGTAATACATAGAGTAGGAGTCTGTGATGTTTATATAAGATGAAATACCAAATATATTCTTCCTTCATTAATTTGGCTAGCACAGATGTGAGACATGTTAGACTATAATGTATACAAAGTGCAGGTATGTCAACATACAAAGCTCACATTAGTCTAAAGCTCAGATTTTCTAGAATTCAGGTTCTCCGTTGGCTAGAAATAAAATACTAATTATGTCTTCAAAGAACACCAATGGTTTGTGCTGTAAGATACAAGAATCAACAAATGGGACCACATAAAATTGCAAAGCTTCTATAAGGCAAAGAACACAGTCAATAAGACAAAAAGGAAACCAACAGATTGTGAAAAGATCTTTTTCACAATCCTACATCCGATAGAAGGCTAATATCCAATATATACAAACAACTAAAGAAGTTAGACTCCAGAGAACCAAATAACCCTATTAAAAATGAGGTACAGAGTTAAACAAAGAATTCTTAACTGAGGAATCCCAAATGGCTGAAAAACACAAAAAGAAATGTTCAATATCCATAGTCATCAGGGAAATGCAAATTAAAACGACCCTGAGATTCCACCTCACACCAGTCAGAAGGGCTGAAATCAAAAACTCAGGTGACAGCAGATGCTGGTGAGGTTATGGAGAAAGAGGAACACTACTGCATTGCTGGTGGGATTGCAAGCTGGTATAAAACTCTGGAAATCAGTTTGGTGGTTCCTGAGAAAACTGGCCATAGTACTCCCTGAGGAGCCAGCAATACCACTCCTGGGCATAAACCCAGAAGATGCCCTAACATGTAATAAGGACACATGCCCCACTATGTTCATATCAGCCTTATTTATAACAGCCAGAAGCTGGAAAGAACCCAGATATCCCTCAACAGAGGAATGGATACAGGAAATGTGGTACATTTACACAATGGAGTACTACTCAGCTATTAAAAACAATGAATTTATAAAATTCTTAGGCAAATGGATGGATCTGGAGGATATCATCCTATGTGAAGTAATCCAATCACAAAAGAACTCACATGGTATGCACTCACTGATAAGTGGATATTAGCCCAGAAGCTCAGAATACCCAAGATACAATCCACAAATCACATGAAACACAAGAAGAAGGAAAACCAAAGTGTGGATACTTCAATCCTTCTTAGAAGGGGGAACAAAATATGCATGGAAGGAGTAACAGAGACAAAGTGTGGAGCAGAGACTGAAGGAAGGACAATCTAGACACTGTCCCACCTGGGGATCTATCCCATGTACAATCATTAAACCCAGACACTATTGTGGATACAAACAAGTGCTTGCTGACAGGAGCCTGATATAGCTGTCTCCTAAGAGGCTCTGCCAGTGCCTGACAAATATGGAAGTGAAGGCTCACAGAAATCTATTGGACTGAGCACGGGGTCCCTAATGAAGGAACTAGAGAAAGAGCCCAAGGAGCTGAAGGGGTTTGCAGCCCCATAGAAGGAACAACATTATAAACTCACCAGTACCCCCAGAGCTCCGAGGGACTAAACAACCAACTAAAAAGTACACATGGGGGGACTCAAGGCCCCAGCTGCACATGTAGCAAAGGATAGCCTAGTCTGTCATCAATGGGAGGAGAGGCCCTTGGTCCTGTGAAGGCTTTATGCCCAAGTATAGAGGAATGCCAGGGCAAGGAAGCAGGGGAGGGTGGGTTGGTGAGCAGGAGGGAAGGGAAAGGGAATAGGGGGTTTTCAGAGGGGAAGCCAGAAAAGGGAGAACATTTGAAATGTAAATAAAGAAAATATCTAATTAAAAAAATTTTAAATATTTTAAAATTTTTAAAAAATATGAAAACTGATCTCTTACTGTAGCAATGGGAGTGGGAGTACAAGGAGAGCAAACTCTGGTGATTTTTTTTGTTTTTTTGTTTTGTTTTGTTTTTGTTTTGATGGTTTGGTTGGTTGGTTTTTTGCTTGTTTTATTTTTATTTATTTATTTATTTATTTTTGAGACAAGGATTCTCTGTGTAGCCCCGATGTCCCTGGAACTCACTCTGTAGACCAGGCTGGCCTCAAACTCAGAAATCCACATTCCTCTGCCTTCTAAATGGTGGACAAATCAGACATGAGGAAAATTACCAGGTTCAGTAAGGTCAAGCTGTAGAAAACCAAGATGCAGGAGAACATACTGCCAACCAAACATACTATTGAACAAGAAAAAAGGACTGAAATATTCTAACAGCCTAGAATGGAGGATTTCTCCAGCCCATATGACCTCATCATCTCTGAGAGCTCCTCATAATGTGGAGGAAGAATACCCGCAAGATAGACACAAGCCACAAGTTGCATTATGAATCCAGGGCACTCCACACCAATGCCGCAGATCTGCAGGTCAATGAACTGAGGACCCCCACCCCAATAGGACTGCCAAAATTCACTGGTTTGCCTTGGCACATTATAGAAAATTATATGTATGAGTGACTAAAATAAAACATGCTTCGTAGCAATAAAAAGAATTTAAAAATATGAAAAACAATAACAGTACTATGTTAAAACTGAAAACATGGGTTTCGGATTATGATGAAAATGTCTTGAATTTTTTTGACCAGCATTTTCAAATGACAATAAGATAATTTTTTTTCTCCTGGCTTGTTTTAATAAACTAACATATATGTGTAATATATAAATATGGGCATATATATGTATATATATGTGAGTTTATTCAATGGTATATTATCACAGTATTATAGTATAATATATTTTGATATGTTTGGCAGCTATATTTTAAATACTGTTTTATGTGTTTCTTTATGAATTTTTAGTTTTGCTGAATTATCAAAGATAGATTCACTATGAAAATAAAGAATCCAGGGTTCTAAAGAAAAATTTTCTTAAAAATTCAAGAGTATAGTGGAAATCTCATATCATGGTAGTGATATTAAGAGATCTAAGCTGTGTGTCTGCATTGTGTGTGTGTGTGTGTGTGTGTGTGTGTGTGTGTGTGTGTGTGTGTGCAATAGAGATTTGGGAATGGCAACTACAGCTTCTTGGTCATGAAAGTTTTCAAAGTTAAATAACACTTCATCTGAGCCTTAGAAGAAAAGATTAAAATTAACCAAGCCAAAAATAGACTTCTGAATAAAAGGAAGGGAAAGATCTGAGGGATGATGAAGGGAATTGTGCAATGTAAGCAAAGGCACACACGTGTAAAAAGGGAAGATGCCTGCAAGGATGTATGATTGGCCCAAGATATCTTTGAAGTAATAGAGTAGATGAGGAGAGCAAGGTGGATGCCTCATTAAAGAGATTAAGCCTTATCCCAGATGTGATGTGGAGCTTTGTGGATGATGTTTTTAACAGGATACTGTCAAGAGACTTACACTTTTGAACTATTAGTCCAGCCTCATTGTAAAAGATGAATTATTTGGTGTGTAACATTGCAAGTATAGTAGGAGGAAGCTGGGAATAAAGAGAACAAATTAAGAGCTCATAGGAGTAATCCAAGGAAGAAATGATGGAGCACTGAACCACAGATATTAAGGTGTGTAATTGCTTTATAAAGTCTCAAATGCTACTGTGGTGCTGGTAGCAGGAAAGAGTAAAATGAAGGAAGAAAGAGGAAATAGGAATGAGAAACCAGGAGAGAAGAAAGGAGAAAGAGAACAAATGATATAAAAGGAAGAGAAGACAGGAATTATTTTATTTGGCTAAGTAGACGTTTGAAGGCAAAGTGTTTCATTAAACACAATCATGACTGTTAGTCTGCCCTGGAGGTGTGATAGAATTATGGATACCCTAGGTCTCAGTCAATCAGTCAGATGGCTGCTGATTGGTTTGAATGAAAACTAATCGGAACCTTTATTCAGTGGTTCAATTGATGCACAAATAGCAATAGTCAAGGTGAACTCAATGAAGAAAGCTGTGATCATGTTGTACAGTCCCCCCAAAGGGATAGGGAAGATAACATCATTCCCTATGTGACTATCAGCAGCAGCTGATATATTCACATAGATTGACTGTGCACACATTCTCACATTCATGCATGCATAAGTTCATGCATGAACATATGAACACATACATGCATGCACACACATTGCTAAAATTTTTAATTAATAGACATAAACTGGTTTCATATAGGATTCACTTTGGAAAGGTTATAGGAACACATTCAAGGCAACAATTTGTCTAAGAACAAGTGTATCATTAAGCTCCTGTTTTAACATGTAAAATGTAAATTACAAAAAAGAAAGAAAGAAAAGAAACAGATACAAAACTAGTAAAACAAACAGTCAAAATTATATCTGAGGGTGGATAAAGGGTAATCACCTAACTCTTTTTTTTTTTAGTTCAAATCCCAATTTTCCTGTTTCCCCTCCTCCCACTTTTTATATTAATTATTGGTATAAAGGCAGAATATCCTGTTAGATGACACTGATCTATTTCCAAGAACTACTGGCACCTGCTCTTGCCTGTGACTATCTTCCATACAAGTGATAATCTATGTTGCTCTTCCAGAATTAAAAATTGGCTAATCATCTACAGAAGACTATTGTAGCCTTTAAAAATATTAAAAGTCAATGGCAGCAACAAGAAGAACCCTACACAATAGATATGATTGTACAAACGCATATGATCCATTCATTAAAATACTTCTCCCCACTTCACTCGAGACTCTTCACAGTCTCCAATGTAACATATCAAAAACCATTTTAAATAGATTAGCATTTTAGATGTTTTCATTACATTTTAAATTATGTCCATGTGTTCATGTGGGAATATATATTCATATGAATGCAGAGACTCACAGATGCCATAAGCATGAGGTCCCCTAGAGCTCATCTACAGATGGTTGTGGGCTATCCAGTATGGATGCTGTGAACCAAGCACTAGTCCTCGGAAAGAACATTACTACTCTTAACTTCTCAGCCATTCCTTCAGTCCCAATAGATTACCATTTATGTAAGAGGGAGAGGGTAGAAAGGATCTTGTGTTCAATAAAACAGAAAAAGGAAAAGGAGTGATTAGTATAAAAGTTTAAATTTCTACATTTCTTCAACAACAAATACAAAAAATTTCTAACCAAACTATCAATCAGCTCCTGTTACAGGATTACCAGCCACTGCCCACAGATGAGCCACTGTCCACAGAGGAGCCTGATGTGAACATTTACCAAGTGGATCCAGATGGTGGAAGCCAACTACCCCCCCCCCATTGACAACACCCCTAGACAACAGGAAGTAGCTTAAGAGACACAACGCCCTCGTTCTCTTTTCACCATGGTTTCCCCTTCCCTTTTTCTTTCCTTCTCGTTATAATATCAAAAAGGGAGGTATGTTAGCATCATCCAAAGCCTGTGTTGATGCATGGGTGGGTCCACAGACCTGTTGCCAGAGCAACAGCCACCATATTCCCAGAATCCATTGGGCTCACCTCCCACCTTTACCTGTGGCTACTACGTCACAACCAATATATATATATATATATGGAACATTCCTCCATCTCTGTCTCTCTCCCCCTCCTCTCTTTACGCGCCACTTCCCCCTCTCACCCTCTCAATTAAACCTCTTACACGTGTAAAAAAAATTGTTAAATTACACAAAGAACTGTTTGGGGATAAACTGTACATAAAAAGGACTATCTCCTTACCAAGGAGATTTTCCTTAAATCCATATTTTAAAGAAGCTTGATGATGTTTTACAAACCTACATTTGACTTTCCAAGACCTATGCTATAAAAGTTACATGAAGGTTCTATACATAAACCTCTTTTCATTTTGAGCAATTGGGCCCCTGTGACATCTGCCACCCCAACGTTAAGACAGGCTCTGGTTTCATAGACGTCATACAGCCAGAGCATTTCCTTACACTCTCCCAATGCATTTTAATGATACTTCACCCAGTTTAGCCTGTGAAGGTGAGTGTGTAATTAATGAGGTGGAAGTCATTCTCTAGAGTTAGTTTTCATCTAAATAAAGGTGCCCGATCCTTATCTGTACCCTTTGTACTCATTGTTGCCTTGAATATACCAAGTTTCCTGTTGGAACAGGGAACCATCGATTTGCTGACTAATCTTTTTATCTGATCATTATAGATTGTAACTCTCAGTCTATAACCTTTACACACACTGCTATTGTGGTTAAATAAAACACAATACAAAATAATTAACATCTTCCCTTATCGACATTGCTCTTCCTGACAAAAGCAAGAAGACTCGGATGTGACAAGTGGACATTAGTATTTTTAGAGAAAAGAATAAATAGAAGATGAATATACAATCTTTAGTTCCTTAATATAAATGACTCCAGAAGAACCAGTATGTAGCCTTGGGGAAATCAACTGCTTCTTCAATTGGATTGTTTCTGTCATTGTATGGACACAGTCTTGTTTGATGTGCTCCTACCATTTGTCTTGTATGGAGTCTTTTATCTAAATCCAAAGCAATGCAGTCATCAGGGCTGGGATTCAATAATGGCTCGGCAGGAGCTGTCATCTACAGTTTGCTATTCATCTTGTAAAAAGGCTTTGAGTTTTCAAAGTACCAACTAAGGTTGGCATTTCAATGCCACGGTCGGATCACTTAAAGTTCTTTGTGTTCACAAAAAAGAAAGTGAAATTGAGAAGGGAGGGGGATGGATTAAATAGACAACCTACAACTCTACCTGATTTACTAAGGGTAAACCAAGGCCCCCAAGAAAAAAGGGACATTAGTTGACCTAAGCCTTTCTGCAAGGGGACATTGCTGTGAATCGTAATTGCTGTCAGGGGCATTTATTTCACACTGAGCTCCAATGTTGTAACTAAGAGGCAACAAATTATGAAAATTGAACAAAAAAAGGAAATTTTTAAAAAAAGGAATGATGACAAAAAGAAATCATTGGGAATTATTGTACATCAAACTGTTTAGGAAGATGGACATTATTGAAAAAAATTATAGATAAATAAACTGAACATGAAAGTTTGAATATAGGCTCAAGTGTTATATGTAGCTATTGTTCTCTTCATATTAACAGACACAAATGGAAAGATAATATTGGACTAGCTTGTGGGCTCCATTTTGGGAATCTTGCCTGCTTGTCATTCAATATAGACTCAATATCTTAGTCTTTTTGTGGCCATGATATGTATGTGGCATGAAGAATTGACATAAGAAATTTTTGGTTAAAAGTTTCTGGGACCATGTGTAAATAAGGCTGAACACACTTGTAAGACTAACAAGATTCAAACACAGTCCAGTAGCTTTTGGTACTTATCTGAGCACAGAAGAGGGTAGAGCCCCTTCCCATGGACAAAGTCACTCTACTGCTGTACTCGTCGTCCCTTCACCTGACTTGGTCCTCAACTTGTAGTTTTGGCATGAGATTGGCTTAGCAGAGGTAAAACTAAGCAGAAAAGGACCAGAGTAGCAGCAAACTGATTAAGTGTATAATCTTGAGATTAAATTTCCATATCTGTGATGAAGGATTTAAAAGATCTCAAAGATAGTTTTCTTCCAAACCAGTATGATTATGCTGAATGTGACACATGATATATATCTACACTTTCTGCATGGACATATATTCATTTTTTTCATTCATACTTCATTAAAATATCAAATATGTATATACACATATATATGCATACATATTGAATTCATTCGACTTGTTAAGTCTGCATTAGGAGCTCAGACTTGAATAAATAACAGAAGAAGATTCTGTTTCTGACCATATAAAACATATCATAGTCTGAGAAACATACTTTTCTCAAGAATGATAATGGGTCTAAATTTATAATTGTGACCAACACTAAAACTGCAGGAACACATAGTGAAAATGTGTTAATGGATGAAACTGACCTGGTTGAGGAAAAAGCTTTTCTGAGGATGTTCAAACCAAATTGATGTCTGAAGGCTGATAAGATGCTTTCAAGGCCATGAGTATTGTAACCCCTATTGTGAAGAATGAAGATCATTGATGATTTTAAACACAATATGTTATAATCAGATTTTTTTTTCTGTCTCTCACTTTAAGATAGATTGTTCTGTAAAAAGTAAGGAGACAAGTTGAAGGTAATAATCTAGAGGCAAAATTAGTATGCTTCCTGGGAGAAGAGAGATAGAATTAATTTGCAGAAAGAATGCTGGGAGATGTGGTACTTGAGCTTAAGATATCAAGAATTGGGGCAGCACCCATGTAAAGTTATATGATTCCTCAATTCTAGCCACTGGGGCTGGGTCTTGAATTTGAAAAAATCATTGTGTCCAATTGAGAAAAGTTGTAGAAAAACTTGTCAATTCACAAATGTCAGTTTAAAGAAAAAAAAAGGTAACTTTACAGAAAACAAAACAAAACAAAACAAAACCCAAAACCTTCCATCATCCCTTCTCATACATCAATTAATACTGGTTGTTGTGGAGCCATATGCTAATGTCTGTGGTACTGATAAAAAATTATAGTTCATTCTAAATCTGAATCCTTACAATAGTTAGACCAAACTGAGCAGACCATGAAACTTGCTAGCTCTTTGTATAGTGCATAATCTGTTACATGTCATTTTGTGCTTCGCAGAAAGGTCACGGTGAGTTGAAAATCCTGATTGATCATTCTTAAAGGTGCCTGACATATTACTACAAAAAAGGAAGAATTTAAAAGCAGTCTCTTATTTTCTAAAAGTCACTTCTGCATGTCTGTCAGGTCCACAGTAAAAGCCAGGAAGGCAGTTTATTTTGGCTTGAAATCTCCTCTCCCATTTTTTTAAAATTCCCACCAATACACACATTTTGCCAATAGTTTCAAAGCATTCTAAAATCCCACTACCCGCTATACTGTTATACTGACTACTTACTCTGCATCTCCTATAATAATTTACCCTATGTGTCCTTCAAGGCTACATTCAAACGTTTCATCTTCAAAAATTATATTCTATTGCTTTTTTCTTCTATTAAAAATTTTTACCTCAAACTTTCTATGTTTGTTTTTAAATATCAAATTTTGTTAAATATAACCATGTTAATATTTACTATGATATACTGACTCATTTCAGAGTGTATTGACTACATTTTATGTAAACATACATGTATATATGTTAGAGAAACAAATAAATGAACACCCTTATGAGTATGTAAAGTTCACTTAATTTCCATAAGTTTATACTAATAGCACATGAGAAAAGACAATATGAAAGAACAAGTAATACATATTTGACAAAATCATAAGAGTTTTGACAACATAGCTTTCTTCCATTGATCCTAGGAGACCACAGTCATGTCTGGTCTATGTTTTGTGTACTGAATAACAAGAAGAATGCAGATGTTTTTTCATATGTTTTGTTTTGTTTTATTTTAAAAGGGCCTGAAAATTACATATTTAAACAATACTTGCTGATGAAGGTTAAATAGGGCAGATGTTTACAAATACAAAGTTTGATATAATTTTAGACAATTTCTTTATAAACTAGAACAAAGAATCAAAATGATTAAAAAACAAACTGAAACAACATTTCTATTGTTAAACAATTTCATATATTATTCCTGTTACCTTTTATTCATTAGATCCAAAGTTAAATAATAAATTCATGACTTTTGTTTTAAAACTGGCATATAATCTATGACTATTGACAGATTTAAAATATAATATGAATACATTTATTCATTTTCTCTGTGTGTGGAAGGTTTGCTCAAGTTTGCAATACAAAATGAACTTTAGGTGTGAATTCTGTCCGGCAGCACTTCAAATTTAATGTACCAGCGCTCTCTCACCGACAGATTCACAAAGACAGGCTTGCTTGGTTTTATCTCACCAGACAGAGATGTAGAGAGTGTAAGAGAACACTTGGAAACTATTGCTCAGAAGTCATTTTTTTCTTCTTTCTAAATCGTTAGTTGTAAACTTGTTCATGCTGAAAAGCCTTTCCTGAGGAAGGGTCACAGGACAAAAGAAAAAGCTATTTCCGCAGGTAAACTTTAAAGGACTTATATTGTTTTCTTAATTTCATTCAAAAGAAAAATTTGGGTGCTAAGGAATCACCAACCAAGAAACAAGTATTGTTATCCACTAAGGAATTCATAACCTAATATTTTTGGTCCCTTAAGTGTTTTCAATGCAATTACTATAAAGGTCAACAAACATGGAATTTTATAATATCTTTTCTGCATTTAGAAGTATTATCTATACTTTATGAAAAAAAACATTAAAGTAGAAAATGCATAAAGAAATAAATGTTTGAAACCTCCAGATTTATTTGGACCTAGTGGCTGTATTTGAAAGGTGGAGCAGGTGGATCACTGGAAGACTGAAACCTCCAGATCTATCGGTCCTAGTGGCTGTATTTGAAACCTCCAGATCTATCGGACCTAGTGGCTGTATTTGTAAGGCGATCATTGGAAGATTGGGGCCAGCTGTTGTACTCAGGAAGACCCTGTCATTAAAAACATAAAATATCCAAATCCTACAATTTATAGATCAAAAGATAGAAGCTATCATTTATTTGAAATATTGAGTTAAATTAAATTATTTATATAACTCTAAAATATTTCTTCTTGGCTCTTCAATCCCATATCTGCTAATGAAATAGAAACAGTCATTAATAGTCTCCCAACCAAAAAAAGCCCAGGACCAGATGGTTTTAGTGCAGAGTTTTATCAAACCTTCAAAGAAGACCTAATACCAATACTCCTCAAATTATTCAACAAAATAGAAACTGAAGGTACTCTACCCAATTCGTTCTATGAAGCTACAATTACTCTTATACCTAAACCACACAAAGACCTAACAAAGAAAGAAAATTTCAGGCCAATTTCCCTTATGAATATCGATGCAAAAATACTCAACAAAATTCTTGCAAACCGAATCAAAGAACACATCAAAACGATCATTCACCATGATCAAGTAGGCTTTATCCCAGGGATGCAGGGATGGTTCAATATACGGAAATCCATCAACGTAATTCACTACATAAACAAACTCAAAGAAAAAAACCATATGATCATCTCACTAGATGCTGAGAAAGCATTTGACAAAATCCAACATCCCTTCATGATAAAAGTCTTGGAAAGATCAGGAATTCAAGGCCCATACTTAAACATAGTAAAAGCAATATACAGGAAACCAGTAGCCAACATCAAACTAAATGGAGAGAAACTTGAAGCAATCCCACTAAAATCAGGGACTAGACAAGGCTGCCCACTCTCTCCCTACCTATTCAATATTGTACTTGAAGTTCTAGCCAGAGCAATTAGGCAACAAGAGGAGATCAAAGGGATACGAATTGGAAAGGAAGAAGTCAAATTATCACTATTTGCTGATGATATGATAGTATACTTAAGTGACCCCAAAAATTCCACCAGAGAGCTCCTAAACCTGATAAACAACTTCAGCAAAGTAGCTGGATATAAAATTAACTCAAGCAAATCAGAGGCCTTCCTCTACACAAAGGATAAACAGGCAGAGAAAGAAATTAGGGAAACAACACCCTTCACAAT
>JADRCD010160173.1:6235-18564 GCA_019843815.1 Montemys delectorum | reverse complement strand
GGGGGGGGGCATTCAGATTTCGGCAGCAGTTATCTCTCATTGGTTTGGGCTGAGAATCTTTATTTGCATGTAACAGGGCTTGACCAATATTACACACCTCTCCTGCTGGGGCCGTTATTGAGGGTTTGGGCTGAACTCTGAGCCATTGGTCTTAGGAGCTATCACTGAACTCCTACCATTCCTTGTGAACAAATTTACTCTGCTCAGTGGGTCTCCAGGGTTCTGAGGTGGCAGCTCTACTGGACCCTGGCTGTCAGAACTGCCCACTGCCCCACATAGACCCACATTGTGGAATTCTCCATCTGCCTTGGTTTGGCACAAGGCCAGCATATTGACCTTAGAGCCCTGCACTGGAGGGCCGTCTACTGGTGGTTATCCCCTATAAAGACAATTGACTTTCCCTCCCCTGGAAGCCACCAACTGTCAATAGCTTGTCCTCTAGGGGTGGTTGGTGAATCTCTTCCCCTCCATGCTGGATTGTGGATGGCCTTGATCTTGTCCAGGTCTTATGCAGGCGTCCATAGCTGTGGTGAGTTTATGAGTGAGTACAGCAGTTCTGTCATGTCTATAAGACATTTTTTTTTCACTCTGATTCTCTCTGACCTCTCTCCCAAAAATCTTTCTAAGATGTGGTGGTCTCTAAGTATTGGGGGTAAAGAAGGTGACACAGATGTCCCATTTGTAGCAGAGCACTCTCCAGACATTTTCTGTACTAACCATTTGTGAATGCCTGTTAACATTTTTGATTAGGTCTGAGAGCTGTAGTAAGAGATATGAATTTAGAGAGCAGTCTAATTGCATTTCCATTTAAGAAAATAATAGTAATAGGTTCATCCTTGGAGCCTATGGGTTCTTGGTCAGTTTTATAATGCATTTCCTATCCTGAGTCAGCCTCAAACTCAATCATAAATCAGCTGGTTATCCATATAATATTGGTGATTCTGTTGCCCATGGACATATTTTACTAGGATAATCATTATTGTAGCACAAGTTTCATGGTTGGGGTAAGACTGTTGATTTTTTTTTTTTTTTTTTTTTTTTTTGCCAGAGGCCTGCATAGCACCTTCCAGCATTATGAAAGCTAGTTAGTAAGGAGGAAGCTTCCTGTTCAGTATCAGTTTGGTCATTCCATATCTGACCAAGTGTGTGGTGAGGAGATAATTTTTTTTGTTTTGTTTTCTGTTTTTCTTCAGAAAAGGACAGGCCTCTGTGGATATCAACCATCCATGGCATATCAAGTTGCAGTAAGAATAGAAACCTCATCTACTATTAAGGGGAGACAAGGCAACCCAAAATGGGGAAAGGGTCCCAAGGGTAGTCAACAGAGTCAGAGACAGTTCCTGCTCCCACTGTTAGGTGTCCTACAAGAAGATCATACTACACAACTGTAACAGAAATAGAGCATAGATAAGTCTCATGTAGGCTCCCTAGTTGGTGGCTGGAGCTTACTTTGTAGACCGAACTGGCCTTGAGTTCTCACCTCTGCCTACTAAGCACAGGGATCAAAGGTATGTACCACTGCACCCAGCTGAGGGAATAAGTTTTTAAAAGATGTATTTATTTAATTTGTACATGTACTTATGAGTGCTTTGCCTACATGTAGATATAAGCACGGTGTGATAGCCTGGCACCCATGAAGGCAAGAAAAGGGCATCAAATCCTCTGGAACTGGAATCAGATGGTTGTGGCCTCCATGTGGGTACTGGGAACTGAACCCAGGTCTTCTGGAAGAGCATTCAGTGCTTTTAACTGCTTAGCTGTCTTAATGGTGGATTTTTAGTGAGTATAGTAACTGATCTCATCCATTCTGTTCAACTACTTCCCCTAACATCAGACCCATTCCTGAAAATCTATTCACCTGCTGATTTCAAATAGGTGTACCATTTGGCCTGGCACACCCAGGAATATAACTTGGTGTAAGGTGACTGAATTCAGACTAAGCCAATAGTCTCACCAGCTAGTGGATCCTAGCTAGATGCTCCATCAGAACTCAGAGCAAAGGTACTATGCCAGCCATCAACAGAAACTGAGAGAAAGCTCTACCTGCCCATAGATCTTGTCAGATAGACCCTGCAGAAGTCACAGACTTGAGTGAGTAGTGAGGGTCTGTTCCTTCTCTGCCAATGAAAAACCAGTACAAGGACTAAGAGGTTATAGAATTCAGGAAATCATCATTCTTCCATCAGACCCCAAAGAATGGGTGATCTATAAAATGAGGAAGAATTCACAAAAAATGGCCTCAAAGGAGTATAGGGGGTCATAAGAGCATGGTTACATATATGAGCGAAATGAGAAGTCTGACAAATGTTAACAGTGCATGCTCAGGTCAAGTCTCTTGGTCTACCAGAAGCAAAGTCTCCGGTAGCAGTAAACCAGCACCAGAACTCATGACTTTAACCCATCAGGCAGCCCAGCGCTTCTGCTCTCAACTCTGCTGTCTCCAAAAGATGCTTTGCATCCTAGGCTCAGTAATGAGCTGTGGGACCGTGAAATAGCAGTCGGTGTTTTGGTTGAGCGACTCTCAACTTTCGGAGATCCAGTGAAAGATTTCACAAGGGAAAGAAACAGTAAAGACACGTTCCCAGACACAGGCTGATTCCATGAGTCCTCCAACTCCTCTAGCCTGTGCTCCAAGCTCCCAGCATTCTGGCTGGACTCTACCCCCCAGTCATCTGACCACAGCCAGGTATGCTCCGCCCCACAGACAGATAGCCCAGCCCAACATATAAGGGTGGTTTGCCCCCCTCCTCTCTCCTCTCCTCTCCTCTCCTCTCCTCTCCTCTCCTCTCCTCTCCTCTCCTCTCCTCTCCTCTCCTCTCCTCTCCTCTCCTCTCCTCTCCTCTCCTCTCCTCTCCTCTCCTCTTCTCTCCTCTTCTATTCTTCTTCTCCTCTCCCTTCCCTCTTAGCCTCTTCTTATCTTTACTTTCTTCTCCTTCCTTTCCCCTCTCCATGCTGGCCATGTGGAAGTGACAGGCCCCTACTTTCCTATCTCTTCTCTCTCCTTCCTATAATAAAACATCTTATAACCATACATTGACTCCTTGCTTCCAGCCTCGAGACCGGACTGAGAACTCCCGTGCCTGGCTTGTACCTGCCGTGCCTAAACTACATGGATCTTGAGAACCTGTTACTCCCTCAGCTGTTCCCTTCCCCCCACCCCAGGACTGGGATACAGATGCTCATCCAGAGGCAGAATGGAGCACGAGAACAGACACTTGAGTCTGCACTCCAGAGTATCGGACCTCTGACAAGACTTGAGTCATTTTTTTCACAATCCCTTTCGTTCTGCCACCACCTGGTGGCTAGCCCTGTGCCCGGCAATGAGCAGCCCATAACTTGGACAAAATTGACCATTCATATGAGAAAGTCAATTACAAATGAAACAGCTTTTTCTTGCTTAGAAACAGGTGGATCCTCTTAGTACTATTTGCTTTTAGCTTGTCCTGGAAGCAGAGTTGGTTATCTCTCTGGTGGAAGCAAAGCTTTATGAGATTACCATCCACTGTGCATGTGCATGTGTGTGTGCATGTGCATGTGTATATGTACGTGTTCATAAACACATGGGTAGAGGCCAGAGAATGATCTCAGGTATGACCCTGTGTGCATCTACCTTGTTTCATTTTTAGAGAGTATTACAAGGTCTCTCACTGTTGGGGGACTCATGATAAAGGATATTCTGGCCATAGCCAGCAGTCCCTCAGGGTTCTTCCTGTTTCTCCTTCTCCAGCTTTAGAATTACAAGGAGAGGGAACTTATAGAGCTCACCTAAAACAGGAAGATAGGATATCAAGTGAGGGAGGGGGTTTCCATCCCACAGTCACAACTGACTCAATTGTTCCTGTCTGAAAGAATTACAGGGTTGGACATGGCGAGGAGCCTGAGGAAAAGAAGGTCCAGAGACAGGCTCAAAGTGGAATCCAGCTCAGGGGGAGGTCCCAGTTTCTGACACTATTACTGAGGCTGTGGAGTGCTCGCAAAAGGGGACCTAGCATGGCTGCACTCTGGAAGAACCAATGAGCAGCTGAAAGAGTCAGATGCAGATATTTGCACCCAACCAATGACCTCTGTTGTTGAATTGGGGGAGGCTGAGGGAAGCTGAGGAGAAGGGCAGACCTGTAGGAGGACCAGCAGTCTCAATTAATCTGGATTCCACTCCCCCAAGATCTCTCAAACACTGGACCACCAAACAGGCAGCATACACCAGCTGATATGAACCCCCAGCACACATATAGTAGAGGACTGCTGAGTCTGTGTTCATTCAGGGATGATGTACCCAACCCTAAAGAGACTGGAGGCCCCAGGGAGTTTAGAGATCAGGTGGGTGGGGGATGGGGACATCCATGTGGAGACAAGGGGGTGGGGAGGAGGTATGGGATGTGGAACAGTTGGAGAGTGGATGGGGAGGGGTTGCAGGGGGGCAGAATGAAATATGGAGTGTAAAAAATTAATTAATAGGAAAACAAAAAATTATAAGTGCAGAACACTGCACCATAGCCAGTCTTTTCATTCAAATACCTGTTTGTGTTCGAATGTCAATCAAACTTAGGTTTCTAGTACCACACCCAACATTGTTTTTTAAAGACTTATTTATTTATTTCATATATGTGAGTACACTGTCTCTGTCTCCAGACACACCAGAAGAGGGCGTCGAATCCCATTACAGATTGTTGTGAGCCACCATGTGGTTGCTGGGAATTGAACTCAGGACCTCTGGAAGAGCAGTCAGTGCTCTTAACCGCTAAGCCATCTCTCTAGCCCCCCAACATCCAACTTTTAACTTTGGGTTCTAGGCATTCAGCTTAGGTTTTCATGATTGTGAAACCTACACATCATCATCTGTTTGTATTTTCTCCACAACCCAAGCCAGTTTCTTTTTACCAATTTCCTGGGGATGGAATTTATGTAAAATAAAATGCATACATTTCAAGGTGGCAGTTTTAACAGATGTTTGCATTACTTTAACCAAGATATGTACCATGCTGTCACTCCATAAAGCTCGCTCTTATTCCTTGTCAGTTATCCTCACCTCCTCAGTCATTGCTAGCTCAGGAAACCACTGACTTGGTCTCTGTCACTGCTTATATTTGAAATTTAGATGAATGGAATCTTACAACGTGTGCTAATATAGCAGCATATTTTACCTATTGGGGGTGGTGGTGGAGGGCTACTTCATCCAGTGCATCCTATAAGTTGCCAATTGATTGTTTTACTTTGCAAATATTTCAAAGGCTGTCTCTGCTTGGTGCCTTCTCTAAGCTGTTATTAGAAGAAGTCTGGAGGTTAAGGTCAATGCAGAACTCAAAAGGGACTTTCTCTGAAGACATCCCAACTCTTCTCAAATGTGGTCATGTGGCTGCAACTATCTGAACATCTAATCTTCCATCATTTTGTGTCTAGTTGGCCTAATGTTGCTTGTATTCTAATGCTAATTTTGAGCCCCCAAGACTGGTTGCTCAAGAGATGAGAAAGTCTGCACATACATGTTAAGTGACCCTGTACCCAAGTTATTTCTGATTGGTAAGTAAAGATGCCAATAGTCAATAGCTGGCCAGAAGAGACATAGGTAGGGTTTAAGTTTCACAGGCTTGAGGTGGAGAGGAACCAGGAAGTCAGAAGAAGGAGGAGGAAGAAGAAACCATTATGGGTTAGGAGTCAAGAGAACATGTCCCCAAGGGCTGGCTAGTTGGAGTTAAGAGCAGCCCAGATGACACATAGTAAGTAATAACTCAGAGTAATGATAGGAAAGTAGATTCTAATAACATAGAGGCTAGGCAGCCCAGCCATTGCGCCATTTAAGGCTTATTGCCAATATAAAGGTCGTGTGTGTCTTTCATCCAGGTATGTGAGTAGCTAAGGTGGGATGGAAACCTGGGGCTGGGAATTCAATACCTTCTACAACAACTGGTGGCACTGGAGTTTCCTAGGACTCTTTTGCCAACTTCAATGCTTTGGGTCTGCCTAAAGCATTCTACCTATAGGGAAATTAAAAACTGAAAAGTGGGGAAGTTTCAGTACTTCCTAATATTCTTCTGGCTTACTTCTATGCTATCCACATCAGCATGGATGACGCCAGCAATCTCTCGCTGTCACTTCTGTGCCGCTGTGCAGTCTTTATTTCTCTTGGTAAAACCCTTTTAGGGTCTTTATTCCCCAGGGAAAGCTATTAGCTCATTTCTGTTTTTGACAAGATCGGCTGATCCTTTGCATTTTAAGTTGTCCAGGCAGCCTTGTGTGTAGCTCTACACAGCTGAGGGTACATAGCCCATGGCCGAGTCCTCAGTAAGTGCACGGCTGGTAGAGGATGCCCCTGTAACAATTCTGCCCCTGTAACAATTCTAATCCCAAAATGCTCTCTTCTGTTTGCCCAAGTGGGAGCCTGTGAATGTTTAGCAATGAGAGGAGATGTGGGACACAGTTCTTGAATTATTTTCTCCGTTACTTCTTCTCAGTCACGTGCACTGTTAGCTGTGATCTGGTGGGGAGGATGTGACCTTCCCACAGCTATTGTCTCGTTGCTTCATGGAAGGGGTCACTGTTGGAATCAATAGTGGGGACAGACTCTAGAGTCCATGCCTCAGAGTAGCAGTGCAGAAGGGAGATTTTAAAACCACCTCCTCGTTACGATGCATCTTGCTACCCTTGAGAATATGCCTAGGGAGTTAAAGAAATGATAGGGGCTGTGTTTTTAGTTGTCTGAATAGCATAGTTAATTTAAGTCCTTATTCCTTAGAATGGCTTGATAATATGTAATATAATATAATATAATATAATATTAGTATAATATATAAATAGCTTGTTCAGAGGGTCTTTGAAGATCATGAGCCACTGGATTCTATTACCAGTCATACTCAAATCGTGTTTCTAAAAAGATCTAACTTTAAAATCATCTTTCACAGACAAGTGTTTTAATGGTAACTTCCTGAAATGAAAAAAGGCTTACTAAAGAAGAAAAACAAACTCAGGTTAGTAACTTTTATTTCCAAGCCTAGAAATTAATACAAGACTTATTGCCAATCAAAATTTGAGCAAGCTGAAAGCGATGGGCCAGAGCCAGAGGCCAAGTGATCTGAAATTACCTTGATGTGACTTTAAGCTTAAAGGATAGGAAGAGATTTGGAATTTAAGGACATACAGGGGTATATTAACCTTTTTCTCATAGGTTACACAGCGGATGAGGAGAGTGCTAAAGAAGTTTCTGCCTTGAAAACCCTGTGTTCAGACAAGTTCCACCTGCCCCCACCCCCCTAAAAAAGGCACCTAGGCGAATTAGATAGGCCAGGAAATTAAGGTTGAAAATGAATGGCGCTGGAAATGATGGATTTGGAATATAAATGTGTTTTCACAGCGATGTGAAGTGCGGGGAAGGAAAAGGGAATATGATTTATGAAGATTTAGTGATCTAGTGCTAAAGAGTGTGTGTACCGGTACATGTGACTCAGCCTCTGGATAGATACTGTCATATCCTGATTTACAGCCTCTGGTCTGGGAGGGGGGTGAAGAATGCTTTTTGCATTGATCATGCAGCCTTATTGCATCTGAATTTAGATCTTCAGAATAAATGGGAGGCATCTGATAACATTTGTACAGTGAACTGCTGAGAATTGATTGTCAGTGATAAATAAAACAGGGTTGAAAACGGACTGATTGGAAAAGATTTAAAAATTATAATTGCCTATGAATGTAAAATTGGTTTATTCGGCTCTGGATGTAGGCTCTATTTTCTTATGGGTTGACAGGCAATTTAAACCACAAAATTAAACAGTAAAAGATATGGCTTTTAAAATAAATGAATCGAGAGTTTAGTCTCTCTCTCTCTCTTTTAATCTCAGAAGAAATCTAAACTTTCTATGAAGGGCGCTCTGTTGTTCCAACTCCCCTTTTACTTAAAAGCAATGCTTCTGTTTGCAGGAGTTGGTAGTGAGTGACTTTGCGGATTTATTGTCAGGCTTTACTCCTGTAGAATGGCTTTCACAGAGTAACTCATTATTTTTGTTTCAGATTTTCCATCAAAAAGTTGTTCAAGTGATTGACTCACTTGCGAAACCTACCGTAGGATTTGTTTGCATGTGCTATTAGACTCTACTTGTGTTTTTGGAACATGCCACCTATTTTCCTTGCCAGAGCCCAACCTCCCAGAAGCAAACAAAAGGTGAATTGCCAGAATGGTTTTCTTTAAAGATCACCCAGAAGAACCTGCTGAGTCTGGCATGGCCTCGGCAAGGACTGAATGACATGGTTCCTGCCCATGGGACGCGGCCTTCAGGCATAGGCCAAGAGTGTCGATGACTGCTGTGGGGGTAAAGCTTATCTGTATAATAGTGTACATGTTTTCACACTCCTCTGAGGAATGTCTTCCCTGTTAAGGACTCCATGTTAATCAGAGACAGCATGACTCAGGGAGAGGGAGGTGTGGCTAATGTCTCAGCAAAATGGTAAGCTCTGGGATCTTCAGGACGGCCCTTAAGGCTGTGGAAAAGAACTCTAAAAACATGAGTTAGGAAATATATAATTGCTCAACTGTGCAAAAATAGAAGTATGTAATTTTAATTATGTAAGGAGTTTGATAGATCTAAAGGAAGAGGCAGTTGCACTGTGAGCCAGCTTGTCAGAAGGATACAAAGACAGGAAGATACACATGCAGGCAGGTTCTGAGGCAAGTCAGCCTGGAACAGAGAGGATCTAGGTTCAGGCATGGACTGCATATCAGGCATTGTTTTAAACATGTCGCCATAATTAATACTTGTACTAATTATAGAGTTAGTTGTTTTGAGTCCCACTTTACAGACGAGAAACTTAGGACAGACAGAGCAGGTGGGTCACATTAGAGAGCGGTGGGGCAGGGTCCAACTCGCATCAACCTCTTCTGGAGCTATAGCTTCTAAATCTCTTAACTCTTCTCTCTCTGTCACTCGGCTTTACTTTCTCTACTAGTCCTCATTCTGAATTCTCATTGGCTATTCATGATTCAGTCAATGGGCAAAACCTTCGGACAGCTGTGATAGGTTTGCTTGCTGAAAATGGGCTGGACAAATGCAACTACGTGACCGGAAGTTCAGACAAAGAGTCTTAATTTTATTTAAGTTAACTCACTGTGACCTTGGGCAAAAGTTTGATGCCATGGAAGGTGCCAGGGTAGGTGATTCAGGAAAGGGAGGAGTGTGGCCACATGGGATTCTGGATGAATAACTTATGGGGAGTGAGAAGGTGTGCCGGACATTTGGGCAGCCTGACAGATGAAGACCGAACAAAGCACAATCCTTGTCGCTGTTTGATTGTGGCAGATTCTGTAGAACCAAATGCCTGAGGTTTAATTTGGTTTGGGGAGACTGAGTGAGAACAACTCTTTTCTAATTTGCAGGTGGCAGAATATACGGATGTGGTGGGCGTGTGGCTGGAGGCGGCTAATGCAGGACAAATGTTGAAATGTTGAAACACGCAGCAAGACACTTGCATGCACGTGGGACTGGGGGTGGGCTAATTGGTTTCAGACTACTCAGGGAGACTCTCTTGCTGCCTCTGTGAGCATCATGTAGCGTATGGTGCATAATAGGCACTCAGTAATATGTAAATAAAGAGGAAATCTAGCCGTTGTCCGTTCACAGAATTTCAGGCAGGTTCAATAGCTAAGACCTATTTGTCTGATTGACAAATTGACAGAGTTATCCAGCCCTGCTCTTTATAGTTGCACAAAGCAGGACAAGGACCTTGGACACTGTCTTAGTTGGTGTTTCATCTCCAGTGACCAACATAATGAATAAATGATTGAATGTTGTTAGCATGGAATAAGAAGCCAAAGCCATTTCTTTAGGTCCCTGGGTCCTTATTTTCCCTAGTGAGCTAGATATGTTGTCTCTGTTCACTGAATTTTGATATCCCGATGCACTGTGCTCATTACTGATAGACTCCGCCGAAAGCATCTTACCTTGAATTAGCTATAGTGCTGAACATTGGTGCGATATGTGATATAAAAGTAAATATGTATTTGGCCTTCGTCCCTGCTTCCTAGCACCGATATAAAACCTCTTGTAATTTCTTGACAGACAGGGATGAGGGGAACATCTTTTGTTATTTATGATAAATCATTCTCAGCTACACCTGAATTTATGCTTTGATGTCTGTTTTGAACCCCAGACAGCTTCAAGCTAGCAGCTGCTTGACGGAGGAACTAACCATACAATTACAAGGTAAAAACGTTTATCTCCAGTCCATAATTTCTGCAGAGGCAAGCATGTCTAGGAGTTGAGCTAGCCTCCAATACTTAATAATTTAATCAATCATGCCCACCTTAAAACCCATCAACAGTGGGGTTTTAAGAGCATCGAGCTTGATGAATACATTCATGTACGGGAGAAAACATCAACTCATGTGTTCTGGATGCTTCTAGACCTTGGTCTATGTGTCTTTTATCTGATTGCTTATTTTTGTTCTTTGTCATATCCTTTACAATACGCTAGGAGAGTTAATCAACTATTTTCCTGAGGTCTGTCAAATGAGTTTGTGAGAACCCTTGCTTTACAGCTCTTCTGTTAGGTGTGGGTAGCCGGATTCGCAGTGGACATTTGAAGAAGGCAGCCTGTGGGACTGAGCCCTTTACCTGAGACATCCATTCACATTTTGGGCAGTGGGTAGAATCAGTTGAATCTTTAGGTGATTGTTGATGTCTGGAAGGTTGGAATAGTCATTATTGGTGTGGGAGAAGCCCATATAACTGGTATTATAAGTGTTGTTTAGTGCATACATGGAGTAGTAGCTGGTAATCTAAATGAACAAGTTTGTTCTATAGAGGCATCAACTAAGAGAAAAGTGGGCTGTAGCTATACAGACAATGCCCTTTGAACAGCAGCCCCAGTCCTGTCCCCTATCATCACATCCATAACTAAAAGCACTGGTGGCCCTGCTGCACTGGCTTCACAAAGCACAATGCAGCATCTCCAAGCCTGTTGGCTTCTTGGTTTGTGTATCATGTGCGTGCTTGATACCTGCAGAGACTGGAGTCTCTGATCCCCTGGGACTTGAGTCAGCTATGCTGCCATGTGAGGCCCCCTAGAAGAGCAGCCAGTGCTCTTGTCTGCGGAACCAGCTCTCCAGCTCTCCCAAGTCTGTTATAGAGCCTTTTAGGTGTATTTCTCATCTCTGGAGATTTTGCCCTTTTTTTCTCCCTTCATGCCCAACTCATATTTATGAGCCGAATGGAACAAAGTTGTTGCTCATTGGTACTGTTGAAATAGGCCTTTTTATACTTGCTTCTACTTATTTATAGCTGATGTTAGGGGAGTTTTATCATGGTTAAGACATGTCACCATTCATCTGTTTGGAAATGTTCTCAGCATGTAGCTGCTAACTTAAAAGTTATCACACATTAAAAATGAAGCAGCACAAGAAAATGTTCTTACATATTAAGCATTTTTTCTTAATTACATAAAAGTGACAGAATCTTTTAGTGGTTTAATTCATTAACATATTTTTGATGAGTTCTGTGTGCAGAGGTACTCTAATCATCTGTTGATAGCCCCATACCTACTGCTTATGACAGGGCCCAGTAAATATGAGGGACTCAATATTTATTACTGACTTCCTACCATGCCAATCTAAGCAATCTTTTTGTTGTTGCTGTTTTGAGACAGAGTTTCTCTGTGTAGCCCTGGCTGTTCTGGAACTCTCTCTGTAGACCAGGCTGGCCTTGAACTCATAGAGCTGCTCCTGCTTCTGCCTCCCCAGTGCAGGGATTAAAGGCATGAGCCACCACTGGCTGGCTTGATCTTAGCATTCTTGATCTTGGCTTGTGAAGAAAATCCAAACAACTGATAGTTAAAAGTCACATGAATTATTACCCACATCTCTTAAGCAATTGAAGGAGATTTTTTTTTTTGAGACAAAGTTTCTCTGTGTAGCCCTGGATGTCCTGGAACTCACTCTGTAGACTAGGCTGGCCTTGAACTCAGAAATCAGCCTGCCTCTGCCTCCCAAGTGCTAGGATTAAAGGCGTGTGCCACCACTGCCAGAAGAAGGAGAGATGTTTTGTAGATGAAAGACCAGATGATTTGAAATAGTAACAACTGGCACCATCTTTGATGACCCTCTTCACTGCTAAATAAAAGCTGGTGGGAGATTTAGGCAGGGGCATCTTCATTGGAAATATGTAGGGTGAAAGAGGGCAGGCACCATGCAGAATTGCACACAACTTGTCTACTCTCTAGCTGCTGCTTCCTCCTCCTCCTCCTCTTCTTCTTCTTCTTCTTCTTCTTCTTCTTCTTCTTCTTCTTCTTCTTCTTCTTCTTCTTCTTCTTCTTCTTCTTCTTCTTCTTCTTCTTCTTCTCCTTCTCCTCCTT
>JADRCD010160169.1:7949-23301 GCA_019843815.1 Montemys delectorum | reverse complement strand
AGGGACCCAACCACCAATCAAGGACTATACAGGGTGGGATTGAATGTTCTGGCAGCAGGTATATAGTAGAGGATTGCAAATTCGATCATCAATAGGAGTAAAGGACCTCGGCCTTGTGAAGGTTTTGTGCCCCAGTGTAGGGGAATGCCAGGGCCAATAAGTGGGAGAGGGTGGGGGGACAGGCATTGGGAGGGGGGAGGCAAAAGGGGTTTGTTCTTGTTTTTGTTTGTTTGTTTGTTTGTTTTGGAGGAGAAAATGGGAAAGGGAAAATGTACATGTAAATAAAGAAAATACCTAATAAAAAAAAAAAAAAAAAAAAAAAGACCAGTGGGTAGCACAGCAACAATCACCCACCACTCAGGGAAACTGCAGTAGCTAGAGGAGCATGCAAGCGATGAGCCCTATCTTGAAAAACCAAAAAAGAAAAAAAAAGAAAGAAAGAAAAGAAAAGAAAGAAAGGAAAAAGGAAAGAAAAAATGCTTTAAAAACGTCTCAAAATATACTCAAAGGAATTAAAACTTATCTCTCTGCAGCATTATTCTCAACAGTAGAGATTCAAACCCACCCTAAGTATCTATCAGTGAATGGATAGAGAATTGTAGCATATGTACACAGCACTATACTATGCAGCCTTTTAAAAGGAAATACCGCTATGTGTGAAAAGGTGAATGGCCTCTGAGACGTTAGACCCACTGAAGTATAATAACAGTTTCATGTAGAACCTAAAAGAGTAGAAATTTGAGAAGCTTAGAGTAGAATGGTGTCACCAGTGGTCAGAGAACGAAATGGAAAAGAAATGTTAGTTAAAGATTACAAGTTTCACTTACATGTGAGAAATTATTTTAGTAATCCACTACACGTGCTGGTGACCACATAGAAATGTATATTTAAAAACTGCTTTAAAACAATTTAATCTTTTCACCATAAAAATATAAGTAGGTTTGCAAATAAGTATATAAATTAGCATGATTAATTATTCTGAGATATCGTACTCAACAAAAAGCAATCACTGGCACCTAAGACATGTGAAAACTAACCAGGAAACTTAGGATAGCCCTCAGCCCAGAACACCAGAAAGTTCAGAGGACTGAGGAGGCAAGATGAAAGACAAACAATCTCTATTTAAGCTACAAGCAGGAAAATCATTCTGGAGAAATCAATTTGTGATTTATACATTCATTAGGGGAAAACAGAAAAGAAAATGGTTCTATGGGAATGATAAAGTGTTCCTCATTCTCAGTCCAGGAAAAATGTTACAGCAGTTTAGGACAGCTGTTGCATACCCAGGCCTAGGCTTTCTGAAGTCCTAAGTTTCCTAATTTTTTACTTATGAAAAAAAAAGCCAACTCTTATTAAAACTCACAATGAAATTTTTTTCTCTATACTTAAATATATCCTTAAAAAACTTTTAGGAACTACTTCCCCACCTGAGCCAGATCAGCAGCCCTATACTTGCCCAAACTCTACAGACTTTGTGTTTCCCAACAGGTTCACAGTAAACAAGGGAGAAGGAGGTCCACATTAATCAGGGGTGCAGGACGCCTGCTCTAATCAGAGACACAGGAGACCCATCCTGACCACAGACAACAAGGAGACCAGCTCTAACTCAGGTCACAGAGCTCTACCTACCTTCTAGGAGGCCAGTTCCAGTTAGAGACACCTGGGCTAGTTAACACCAGAGAGAACCAGATGGCCAGAGACAATCACAAGATCATAAGTGACAGAACCCAATGCAATTTGGCAGCAAAAGAACCCAGTTCTCCCACCACAGAAAGTCCTGGATACCCTGACATGCCTGAAAAACAAGATAATGACCTAAAATCCCATCTCATGAAGATAATAGAGGCCTTTAAGTAGAATATAAATAACTCCCTTAAAGAAACATAGGCAAACACAGACAAACAGGTAGAAACCCTTAAAAAGGAAAAAAAGGACCTGGGACATGAACTCTGTGGCCAGTCCCACAGCTCCCAGAAGAGACTTCACTACCAGATGCTCTAGCATGACCAGGATCTTAGGATCCCAGGATCCCAGGAGCTTGGTCACACCAGGATGTTAGGGTCTCTGAGGCAGCTTGACTCTCAGGAACTCTGACACACCCAGAATCTCAGGAACACAGGATCCCAGAATCACAGGATCACAGAGACAGCTGAACTCTGAGGAGTTTTGACTCAATCAAGATTAAAGGAAGGACAGGCCCCAGGCAGAGATAGCTAGGACAGGGAGCACTAGAGATAACTAGATGGTTGGAGGTAAGTGTAAGAATATAAGCAACAAAAACCAAGGTTACTTGGCATCATCAAAACCCAATTCTCCCAACAAACCAAGTCCTGGACACACTATCACACCAGAAAAGCAAGAATGGGGTCTAAAATCACTTCTCATGATGATGATAGAAGACATTAAGAAGAACATAAATAACTCCCTTAAAGAAATACAGAAGAACACAAATAAACAGCTAGAAGCCCTTAAAAAGAAAACACAAAAATTACTTAAAGAATTACAGAAAAACACAATCAAACAGGTGAAGGAAATGAGCAAAACCATCCAGGATCTAAAATTGGAAATAGAAACAATAAAGAAATCACAAAGGAAGACAACCTAGCAAAGAAATCAGGAGTCATAGATACAAGCATCACCAACAGAAGAGATAGAAGAGAGAATCTCAGGGGCAGAAGATACCATAGAAAACATTGACATAAGAGTCAAAGAAAATGCAAAAATCCAAAAGCTCCTAACCCAAAACATCCAGGAAATCCAGGACACATTGAGAAGACCAAACCTAAGGATAATAGGTATAGAAGAGACTGAAGATTCCCAACTTAAAGGGCCAGTAAATGTCTTCAACAAAATTTTAGAAGAAAACTTCCCTAACCTAAAGAAACAGATGCCCATGAACATACAAGAAGCCTACAGAACTCTAAATAGATTGGACCAGAAAAGAAATTCCTCCCGTCACATAATAGTCAAAACACCAAATATATTAAATAAAGAAAGAATATTAAAAGCAGTAAGAGAAAAAGATCAACTAACATATAAAGGCAGACCTAACAGAATTACACCAGACTTCTCAACAGAGACTATGAAAGCCAGAAGATCCTTGGCAGATGTCATACAGACCCTAAGAGAATATAAATGCCAGTCCAGACTACTATACCCAGCAAAACTTTCAATTATCATAGATGGAGAAACCAAGATATTCCATGACAAAAGCAAATTACACATTATCTTTCCACAAATTCAGCCCTACGGAGGATAATAGATGGAAAACATCAACACAAGGAGGAAAACTACACCCTAGAAAAAGCAAGAAAGTAATCTTTCAACAAATCCAAAAGAAGATAGGCACACAAACATAAGGCCACCTCTAACAACAAAAATAACAGGGAATAACAATCACTTTTCCTTAATATCTCTTAACATCAATGGAATCAATTCCTCAATAAAAAGACATAGACTAACAGACTGGATACATAAACAGGACACAGCATTTTGCTGCATACAGGAAATGCACCTCAATGACAAAGATAGGACTCTACCTCAGAGTAAAAAGTTGGAATACAATTTTCCAAGCAAATGGTCCCAAGAAACAAGCTGGAGTAGCCACTCTAATATCAAATAAAATCGACTTTGAACCAAAAGTTATCAAAAAGGATAAGGAATGTCACTTCATACTCATCAAAGGAAAAAAATCTACCAAGATGAACTCTCAATTCTGAACATCTATCCTCCAAATGCAAGGGCACACACATTCATAAAAGAAACTATACTCACCAGGCAGTGGTGGCGCATGCCTTTAATCACAGCACTTGGGAGGCAGAGGCAGGTGGATTTCTGAGTTCGAGATCAGCCTGGTCTACAGAGTGAGTTCCAGGACAGCCAGGGCTATACAGAGAAACACTGTGTCAAAAAACCAAAAAGAAAGAAAGAAAGAAAGAAAGAAAGAAAGAAAGAAAGAAAGAAAGAAAGAAAGAAAGAAAGAAAGAAAGACAGAAAGAGAGAAAGGAAAAGAAAAGAAACTGTACTAAAGCTCAAAGCACACATCACACCTCACACAATAATAGTGAGAGACTTTAACACCCCACTTCAGCAATGGATAGATCATGGAAACAGAAACTAAACAGAGATACAGTGAAACTCACAGAAGTTATGAACCAAATGAATCTAACAGATATTTACAGAACATTTCATCCTAAAGCAAAAGAATAAACTTCCTTCTCAGCACCTCATGGTACCTTCTCCAAAATTGACCATATAACTGGCCACAAAACAGGCCTCAACAGATACAAGAAGATTGAAGTAATCCTATGCACCCTATCAGATCACCCCAGACCAAGGATAGTCTTAAATCGCAACAAAAACAATGGAAAACAAACATACACATGGAAACTGAACAACGCTCTACTCAATGATAACTTGGTCAAGGGAGAAATAAAGAAAGAAATTAAAGACTTTTTAGAATTGAATGAAAATGAAGACACATCATACCAAAACTTATGGGACACAATGAAAGCAGTGCTAAGAGGAAAACTCATAACTCTGAGTTCGTGCCTCCAAAAAGAAAGTGGGGAGAGCTTACACTAGCAGCTTGACAGCACACCTGAAAGTTCTAGAACAAAAAAATGCAAATACACCCACAAGGAGTAGACAGCAGGAAATAATCAAACTCAGGGCTGAAATCAACCAAATAGAAACAAAAAGAACTATACAAAGAATCAACAAAACTAGGAGCTGATTTTCTTGAGAAAATCAACAAGATAGATAAACCCTTAGCCAGACTAACCAGAGGAAACAGAGACAGTATCTAAATTAATAAAATCAGATATGAAAAGGAAGATATAACTATGGAAACTGCAGAAATTCAGAAACATCATCAGATCCTACTACAAAAGCTTATCTCAACTAAATTGGAAAATCTGGATAAAATGGAAAATTTTTCTAGACACATACAAGGTGCCAAAGTTAAAACAGGATCAGATAAACTGTGTAAACAGCCCCATAACCCCTAAACAAATAGAAGCAGTCATTAATAGTCTCACAACCAAAAAAAGCCCAGATAGGTTCATTGGAGAATTCTATCAGACCATTAAAGAAGACCTAATACCAATACTCTTCAAACTATTCCACAAAATAGAAACAGAAGGTACACTACCTAATTCATTGTATGAAACCACAATTATATTTCTACCTAAACTGTACAAAAGACCAAACAAAGAAAGAAAATTTCAGACCAATCTCCCTTATGAACATTGATGCAAAACACTCAATAAAATTATTGCAAACCAAATCCAAGAACACATCAAAATGATCATCCATCATGATCAAGGAGGCTTCATCCCAGGGATGCAGGGATGGTTCAATATACGGAAATCCATCAACGCAATCCACTACAAAAACAAACTCAAAGCAAAAAAACCACATGATCATTTCTAGTTCCTGAAAAAGCATTTGACAAAATTCAGCATCCCTTCATGTTACAAGTCTTAGAAATATCAGGAATTCAAGGCCTATACTCAAACATAGTAAAAGCAATATACAGCAAACCAGTAGCCAACATCAAACTGAATGGAGAGAAACTTGAAGCAATCCCACTAAAATCAGGAACTAGACAAAGCTGCCCACTCTCTCCCTATCTATTTAACATAGTACTTGAAGTTCTAGCTAGGACAATTAGACAAAAAAAAAAAAGAAGGTCAAAAGGATACAAATTGGAAAGGAAGAAGTCAAATGATCACTACTTGCAAATGATATGATAGTATACTTAAGTGACACCAAAAATTCCACAGGAGAACTCCTAAAGCTGATAAACAACTTCAGCAAAGGGGCTGGATATAAAATTAACTCAAACAAATCAGTGGCCTTCCTCTACTCAAAGGATAAATAGGCTGAGAAAGAAATTAAGGAAATGACACCCTTCACAATAACCACAAATAATATTACATACCTTGATGTGACTCTAACCAAGCAAGTAAAAGATCTATATGATAAGAACTTCAAGTCTCTGAAGAAAAAAAAACGGAGATCTCAGAATATGGAAAGATCTCCCATGCTCATGCATTGGCAGGATTAATGTAGTAAAAATAGCCGTGTTGCTGAAAGCAGTCTACACATTCAATGCAATCCCCATTAAAATTCCAACTCAATTCTTCATAGAGTTAGAAAGAGCAATTTACAAATTCATTTGGAATAACAAAAAACCCAGGATAGCAAAAACTATTCTCAACAATAAAAGAACTTTTGGTAGAGTCATCATCCCTGACCTCAAGCTATACTACAGAGCAATTGTGATTAAAACTGCATAGTACTTTAACAATAAAAAAAATAAAATTAAAAAAAAAAGATATTAAGAAAAGGTAAAAAAAAAAAAAAAAAACTGCATAGTACTGGTACAATGACAGTCAGGTAGATCAATGGAATAGAACTGAAGACCCAGAAATGAACCTACACACCTATGGTCACTTGATCTTTGACAAAGGAGCTAAAGCAATCCTATGGGGAAAAGATAGCATTTTTAACAAATGGTGTTGGTTCAACGAGCAGTCAGCATGTAGAAGAATGCAAATCAACCCATTCTTATCTCCTTGTACAAAGCTCAAGTCCAAGTGGATCAAGGACCTCCAAATAAAACCAGATACACTGAAACTTATAGAGAAGAAAGTAGAGAAGAGCCTCAAGCACATGGGCACAAGGGGAAAATTCATGAGCAGAACACCAAATGGCTTGCACTGTAAAATCAAGAATCACGAAATGGGACCTCATAAAATTACAAAGCTTCTATAAAGCAAAGGACAATGTCAATAAGACAAAAAGGCAACCAACAGATTGGGAAAGGTCTTTACCAATGCTACATCCAATAGAGGGCTAACATCTAATATATACAAAGAACTCAAGAAGATAGATTCCAGAGAACCAAATAACCCTACTAAAAACTGGGGTACAGAGCTAAACAAAGAATTTTCAACTGAGGAATATTGAATGGCTGGGAAGCACCTAAAGAAATGTTCAACATCCTTAGTCATCAGGGAAATGCAAATCAAAACAATCCTGAGATTCTACCTCACACCAGTCAGAATGGCTAAAATCAAAAAGTCAGGTGAGAGCAGATGCTGGCAAGGATGTGGAAAAAGAGGAATGAATGGCTGGTGGGAATGCAAGCTGGTACAACTCCACTGGAAATCAGTTTGATGGCTCCCCCAGTAAACTGAATATAGTATTACCTGAGGACTTAGCTATACCACACCTGAGCATGTACCCAGAAGATAATCCAACATCTAATAAGGACACTTGCTCCATTATGTTCATAGCAGCCTTATTTATAGTAGCCAGAAGCTGGAAACAACCCAGATATCCTTCAATAGATAAACGGATACAGAAAATGTGGTACATTTATACAATGGAGTACTACTCAACTACTAAAAATGATGAATTCTTGAAATTCTTAGGCAAATGGATAGAACTAGAAAATATCATCCTGAATGAAGTAACCCAATCACAAAAGAAAACACATAGTATGTACTCACTGATAAGTGGATACTATCCCAAAAGCTCCAAATAACCAGGATTCAATTCAGAGACCACATGAAGCTCAGTAAGAAGGAAAACCAAAGTGTGAGTGCTTTTGGACATTCTTAGAAGGAGAACAAAATATTCACAGGAGCAAATATGGAGATAAAGTATAGAGCAGAGACTAAAGGAAGGCCACCTAGAGATTGTCCCACCTGGGGATTCATCCCATATATAGTACCAAACCCAAACACTATTGTGGATGCCAAGAGGTACATGCTGAAAGGAGCCTGATATGTCTCCTGAGAGGCCCTGCCAGAGACTTACAAATACAGAAGTGGATGTTATTGGCCAAACATTGGACTACGTGTCAGTTCCCTAATAGAGGAGTTAGAGAAAGGACTGAAGGAGTTGAAGGGGTTTGCAACCTCATAGGAAGAACAACAATATCAACCAACCAGACCCCCCACCTAGAACTCCCCGGGACTAAGCCATCAACAAAGGAGTACACACGGCTCCAGCTGCATATGTAGCAGAAGATGACCTTATCATGCACCAAAGGAAGTAGAGATATTTAGGCCTAAGAAGCCTGGATAGATGACTCAGTGTAGGGGAATTGAGGGCAGGAGATGGGAGTGGGTGTGGAAGAACACTCTCATAGAAGCAGGGGTGGGGAGGGTGTGATAGGGTATTTCCTGGAGTGTGGGAAACCACGAAAGGGGATAACACTTGAAATTTAAATAAAGAAAATATCCAATTTTTTAAAAAGGAAATACCTTAAAGAAAGAAATACCTTAAAGAAACACAGGAAAATACAATCAAGCAGGTAAAGGAATTGAACAAAATGGTTCAAGAACTAAAAAACTGAAATAGAGCCAATAAAGAAAACACAAAGGGAGGCAACCCTGGATATGGACATCTTAGGAAAGAGATCAAGAGCTACAGACGCAGGCATCACCAGCAGAATATAAGAGATAGAAGAGAGAATCTAAGCGGCAGAAGATATAATAGAAGATATTGACACAACAGTCATGGAAAATAGAAAGTGTAAAAAGCCCCTAATGCAAAATATCCAGCAAATTCAGGACACATTGAAAAGATCAAACCTGAGAATGATAAGAATAGAAGAGGGTGAAGAATCACAGCTCAAAGGGCCAGAAAACATCTTCAAAAAAAATCATAGAAGAAAACTTCCCTAGCCTAAGGAAATTGATCACCATAAATGTACAAGAAGCCTACAGAGCACCAAATAGATTGGACCAGAAAAGAAACTCTTCTCTTCACATAGTAATCAAAACACTAAATTCATAGAACAAAGAAAGAATATTAAAAGCTGTAAGGGGAAAAGGCTAGTAACATATAAAGGCAGAATTACATCAGACTTCTCAACAGAGACTCTAAAAGCCAAAAGATCCTGGGCAGATGTCATCCAGGCTCTAAAAGAACACAAATGCCAGCCCAGGATTTTATAGCCAGCAAAACTCTCAACATCATAGATAGAGACACCAAAATATTCCAAGACAAAACCAAATTTAAACAATATCTTTCTATTAACCAAGCCCTACAGGAAATACTGGAACAAAATCTCTAACACAAACAGGGTAACTACACCCAAGAAAACATGAGAAACTAAACATTTCACAACAAATCCAAAAGAAAAGAATCATACACAGATAATACCACCTCCAGCAACAAAAACAAAAACAAAAACAAAAACAAAAAACCAGGAACTAATGATCATCTGTCTTTAATATTTCTCAACATCAATGGACTCAATGCCCCAATAGAAAGACACAGGCTAACAGACTGTATACATAAACAGGACTCAGCATTTTGCTGCATACAAGAAACACACCTCAGTGACAAAGACAGATACTAGCACAGAGTAAAAGACTGGAAAGTTTTCTAAGCAAATGGTCCCAAGAAACAAACTGGAGTTGCCATTGAAATATCCAATACAATATATTGCCTTTCAACCAAAAGTTATCGAAAACTTCATACTCATCAAAGGAAAAATCCACCAAGTGTAAATCTCAATTCTGAACATCTATGCTTCAAATACAGGAGTACCTATATTCATAAAAGAAACTTGACTAAAACTCAAAATATATATTGAACTTCACACAATAATAGCAGAAGACTTCAACATCCTACTGTTACTGGTGGACAGATCATGGAAACATAAACTAAACAAAAACACAGTAAACTAACAGAAGTTATGAATCAAATAGATTTAACAGATACCTATAGAACATGTCACCATAAAGCAAATGAATACACATTCTTCTCAGCACCTCATGGAACTTTCTCCAAAACTGACCATATAATTGGATATAAAACAAGCCTCAACAGATACAAGAAGATTATAATAATCCCATTGTACTGGCTGGTTTTGTGTGTCAACTTGACACAGGCTGGAGTTATCACAGAGAAGGGAGCTTCAGTTGGGGAAGTGCCTCCATGAGATCCAGCTTTGAGGCATTTTCTCAATTAGTGATCAAGTGGGTAGGGCCCCTTGTGGGTGGTGCCATGCCTGGGCTGGAAGTTTTGGGTTCTGTAAGAGAGTAGGCTGAGCAAGCCAGTGGAAGCAAGCCAGTAAGGAACATCCCTCCATGGCCTCTGTGTCAGCTCCTGCTTCCTGACCTGCTTGAGTTCCAGTCCTGACTTCCTCTGGAGATCAACAGCAATGTGGAAGTAAGCTCAATAAACCCTTTCCTCCCCAACTTGCTTCTTGGTCATGATGTTTGTGCAGGAATAGAAGCCCTGACTAAGATACCCATGCATCCTATCAGATTACAACTAACTAAGACTAGACTTCAACAACACCAAAAACAACAGAAAATCCACATACTCATGGAAACTGAACAATTCTCTGCTCAATGATAACTTGGTCAGGGAAGAAATAAAGAAAGAAATCAAAGACTTTATAGAATTCAATGAAGATGAAGATACATCATACCCAAACTTACGGGACACAATGAAAGCAGTATTAAGAGGAAAATTCATAGCACTAAGTGCCTTCATAAAGAATTTGGAGTGATCCCATACAAGCAACTTAACATCACACCTGAAAGCTCTGGAACAGAAAGAAGCAAACAGGCCTAAAAGGAGTGGACAGCAGGAAATAGTCAAACTCAGGGTTGAAATCAACCTGTTATAAACAAAGAGGATAAAAAGAATGAACAAAACCAAGAGCTGGTTATTTGAGAAAATCAACAAAACTAACTAAAGGGCACAGAGACAGTATCCAAATCAGCAAAATTGGGAATGAAAAGGGAACAACAACAGAAATCTTCAGAATCTACTACAAAAGCCTATACTCTACAAAACTGGAAAATCTAGATGAAATGGATGACTTTCTAGACATATACCACATATCAAAGTTAAATCGAGATCAGATAAACTATCTAAATAGTCCTATAATTCCTAAGGAAATAGAAATAGTCATCAAAAACTTCCCAAACAAAAAAAGCCCAAGGTCAAATGGTTTTAGTGCAGAATTCTACCAGACCTCCAAAGAAGAGCTAATGCCAATACTCCTCAAACTATTCCACAAAATAGAAACAGGAGGAACACTACCCAATTCATTCTATGAAGTCACAATTACTCTGATACCTAAACCACACAAAGACACAACAGAAAAGAAAACCAGACCAATCTCACTTATGAATATCAGTGCAAAAAAACTCAATAAAATTCTCACAAATTGAATCCAAGAACACATCAAAACCATCATTCACCATGATCAAGTAGGTTTCATCCCAGGGATGCAGAGATGGTTCAATATACAAAAATCCATCAATGTAATACACTATATAAACAAATTTATGGGGGGAAAAATAACATGATCATCTCATTAGATGCTGAGAAAGTCTTTGACAAAGTACAACACTCCTTCATGTTAAAAGTCTTGGAGATATCAGGAATTCAAGGTCCATACCTAAACATAATAAAAGCAATATACAACAAACCAACAGCCAACATCAAATTAAATGGAGAGAAACTAGAAACAATCACACTAAAATCCAGGACAAGACAAGGTTGCCCATGCTCTCCCTGTCTATTCAATATAGTACTCTGAAGTTTTATCTAGAACAATTAGAAAACAAAAGGAGATCAAGGGGATACAAATTGGAAAGGGAGAAGTCAATGTATCATATTTGCAGATCATATGATAGTATAAATAAGCAACCCCAAAAATTCCACCAGAGAACTACTATAGCTGATAAACACCTTCAGCAAAGTGATGGGTTTTTAAATTAACTCAAACAAATCAGTAGCCTTCCTTTATACAAATGATAAACAGGCTGAGAAAGAAATTAGAGAAACAAAAACCTTCACAATAGTCACAAACAGAATAAAATATCTTGCTGTAACTCTTACCAAGCAAGTGAAAGATCTGTAGCACAAGAACTTTAAATCCCTGAAAAAAGAAATGGAAGAAAACCTCAGACGATGGAACGATACCCCATGCTCATGGATTGCTAGGATTAACATAGTGAAAAATGGCCATCTTACCCATTTAATGGAAATTACATTAAATCAATCTACAGATTCAATGCAATTTCCATTAAAATTCCAACACAATTCTTCACAGACATGAAAAAAGCAATTCTCAAGCAAAAAACCCAGGATAGTCAAAACTCTTCGCAACAATAAAAAAATTTCCAGGGCAAGCACCATTCCTGACCTCAGGCTGTACTACAAAGCAATAGTGATTTTAAAAAAAACAACAACAAAAAAAAAATCTGCATGGTATTGGTAGAGAGACAGAAGTTCAATCAATAGAATAGAATTGAAGACTCAGAAGTAAATCCATTCACCTAAGGACACCTAATCTTTGACAAAGAAGTCAAAAACATGCAGTGAAAAAAAGAAAGCATTTTCAATAAATAGTGCTGATCTAACAGGCAATCTGTATGTAGGAGGATGAAAATAGATCCATATTCATCACCTTGCACAAAGATCAAGTCCAGGTGGATGAAGGACCTCAACATAAAATCAGATACACTAAATCTAATAAAAGAGAAAGTGGGAAAGAGCCTCAAACACATTTGGCACAGGAGAAAATTTCCTGAAAAGAACACCAATGGCTCAGGCTCTAAAATCAAGAATTGAAAAATGGAACCTCATGAAACTGAAAAGCTTCTATAAGGCAAAAGACACCATCAATAGGACAAATCGACAACCTGCAGATTGAGAAAAACTCTTCACCAACCCTACATCCAACAGAAGGTTAATATCCAAAATATATAAAGATAAATATATAAAATATATTTATAAAATATATAAAAATAGCTAAAGAAGTTAACTCTTCTTAACCAAATTCCCTGGTGGAAGAAAGGAAGTGAATGTTGCACCCACACAGCAAGCCAGGAGGCCTCAATACAAAGAGAACTGGGAGTCTAAGACACAGGAAAAGCCTCAGATCCCATAAACCCCGTTGAGGGCTTTAGTGTAACCATGATGCCTCCTATGTTCAAGTCAGTGTAGGAAAAGTAATCCATTTCATCGTGTTCAATACCTCAGAGAGCTCTATCCTGCAGCCATCTTGACTGTGGCCTATTATTTGATACTAAACTTCTCTGGAATCCTAAAAACAAGAACAGGTCACAAGTCAGAGAACCTGGGGGGTACTTGGCTATAGCCTCTGGGTGATAGATGGCCTCACAAGTTGTCTGTGGAGAGGGAGAGAAGTTCAGCCTAAAGGGGACTCTGGCTGTAAACAGCAAGGTAGTTGGTGGTTCTAGGGCCTGGAGGCCTGCTCTAGTTGGCTATGGTATCTGGTGCTACATAGTTTTCAGTAGGATTGAACATTCTTTTGCTCAGTTAGAGTAGAAAACTCTGCCTCCATGTCTTCCCCATACCACAGTGTGCTCAATGCTGGGCAGGGACATAAAACCATGAGTCGGGGGCTGTTTCCTCCGATGCCTGCAAACACCATTGGGAGACAGTCTCAGCTTACAGATGAACTGGTTCTACTGGTATGATTCTCAACACCAAGAGCAAATAGCTGACTAAAATCAACTTAAGGAAGGAAGGAGGGACTCAGTTGGAGAACATGAATCCATTGGAAGGCATGGGCATGAGGCTAGTCACAACACAGCCGTTAGTCTGGGGCCACCCACACTCTGGATATTGTCCCCTCAGTTAAATACATCCAGTTTTCCGAGGAACTGTCAGATTGGTTTTCAGAGTGGTTTTACCAGTTTGCAATCCCACCAGCAATGGAGGAGTGTTGCTCTTTCTCCACATCCTTGACAACATGTGCTGTCTCCTGAGGTTTTGATCTTAGCCATTCTGACTGGTGTGAGGTGGAATCTCAGGGTCATTTTGATTACATTAGGGGTGGGCTGCTGCCTCTTTCTATAGCTGGCTTTTATTTTTCCAAGGTTCTTCAGCCCAGAGGAATGACTCCTAGGCAACTCAAAATCAAGCACTTTGACAATGAAGTTAGCATCTATTCCACAAGCTGAGATGTCTCCAGAGCAAGAGAGACCCTAGCAGGCCAGCAAGAGGGTGCTGGTGCACAAGAAGGAAAGTTCATAAGGCTAAGGAGACAAGTGATCCCTGCTTGGCTCAACCTCAACAGGGGGAAAACCAAGAAACTCCAAACTCATCATTTACTCTGCCTGTCAAACTTCAGTTTTAGAGGACCCAGAGAGAACTGATCTCTACTTTGCATTTAAATTTCTTTCTTACCCTCTACATTTATTTTGTTGTATGTTTAATGTTTTTGTGTTTATTGTTTTTATGTTATGTATGTTTACTGTTGTATATTTAATGATTTTAAATTTATTTTACTTTTTTTTAAAAAAGCTTTTTTTTTTTTTTTTGGTTTTTTTTTTTGTTTTTCAAGACAGGGTTTCTCTGTATACCCCTGGCTGTCTTGGAACTCACACTGTAGACCAGGCTGGCCTTGAACTCAGAAATCCACCTGCCTCTGCTTCCCAAGTGCTGGGATTAAAGGCCTGCACCACCACTGCCCAGTTTTCTTTTTGTTCTTTATTACTCATCTGTAACCATTTTTCTTCATGTATTTTGTTTTTATTGTGCAATTGGATTTATGTCACCTTCGGTCGTTTGCTCTCTCAATTTCAAATATTTTTCAATTTAATTTTTTTAAATTAAAAATAAAAGAAACTTTTAGGGAGAAGATGTGAGAAGATGGAAAGATCTCCGAGGCTCATGATTCAGTAGGATTAACATAGTAAAAATAGTCATATTACCAACGCAATCTACAGATTCAATGCTGTCCCCAGCAAAATTCCACTACAATTCTTTACAGACTTTGAAAGCACAATATTCAACTTCGTGTGGAAAAAAACAAAAAACTCAGGATAGATAAAACAATCCTGTGCAATAAAAAGGCTTCCAGATGTATCATAGCACCACCTCTGATTTCAAGCTCAGCTATAGAGCCATAGTGTCCAGAACCAGCCCAGCACCAGGTACTGAGAAAGTAGCACTGGGTAGTGTCACTGGTTTTCAGGGGCAAAACTCAGTTTTGAGAGGAAAAGGTTGCTTACTTTCTGTAATACTTACCTTTCTTTTTTTTTTTTATTTTTATTTATTTATTTTTTTTTATATTAGGTATTTTCTTCATTCACATGTACACTTTCCCTCTCCCATTTTCCCCTCCAAAACAAACAAACAAACAAACAAACAAACACAAGAACAAACCCCTTCTGCCTCCCCCCTCCCAATGCCTGTCCCCCCACCCTCTCCCACCCATTGGCCCTGGCATTCCCCCACACTGGGGCACAAAACCCTCACAAAGCCGAGGTCCCTCACTCCTATCAATGATCGAATTTGCAATCCTCCACCACATACCTGCTGCCAGTACACT
>JADRCD010160168.1:4343-15360 GCA_019843815.1 Montemys delectorum | reverse complement strand
TCCTACTCCACAGGAAAAAGTTTCTTGTCTTCTGGTTCTGGGGGTCAGAATGAATCTGTCCAAGTTGAGATGTAGACCACAGGGACCTGGAAATTGTTCAGGTGTTGGACTATATAGACCAACCACTGTCATTTTAATTACTACATGACACCAAATTATAATGTATTCTTCCTGGATTTCTGACTACATTGACAGATAAGGTAACTATAATTTTACAGCTAAAAAAACAGACCTTGCTGGTCTGTCTGGGCTGGTGTCCAGAGCAGACCTTGGATGCAAGCTCTGCAGCCACTCCCACAACACCCAGAGGAAGCTCACTCCAAGGTGCTCTGACACACCCAGGATCAGAGCTGAGGAGGAACCAACATCTGTCCCAACATTGGGAGTAACTGGGACCAACAGGACCAGGCACACAGGAACTCTGCCACCCCAGTGACTCAGGTTCCTTCCAGTCTGTCTGGGTTGGTTTCCAGAGCAGACCTTGGGTGCAATCTCTGCAGCCAGTCCCACAACATCCAGAGGAAGCTCCACTCCCAGGTGCTCTGACACACCCAGGATCAGAGCTGAGGAGGAACCACAATCTGTCCCAACACTGGGAGTAACTGGGACTAGGGGGACCAGGCACACAGGAACTCCACCAGCCCAGTGACTAGGGTTCCTTCCGGTCTGTCTGGGTTGGTGTCCTGAGCAGACCTTGGGCACAAGCTCTGCAGCCAGTCCCACAACACACAGAGGAAACACCACTCCCAGGTGATCTAACAAGCACAGGATCACAGGATCTCAGAATCACAGGATCACTGAGACAGCTTGACTCTGAGGAGTTCTGACACAACCAGGATCACAGGAAGGACAGGATCCAGTCAGATTTAGCAAGGGCAGGTAGCACTAGAGATAACCAGATGGTGGGGGGCAAACATAAGAAAATAAACAACACAAATCAAGGTCACTTGGCATCATCAGAACCCAATTCTCCCACCATAGCAAGTCCTGGACACACCATTACACCGGAAAAGTAAGATTCAGATATAAAAATCACTTCTCATGGTGATGATACAAGACTTTAAGAAAGACATAAATAGCACCCTCAAAGAAATACAACAGAACACAGGTAAACAGCTAGAAGCCCTTCAAGAGGAAACACAAAAATCCCTTGAAGAACTACAGGAAAACACAACCAAACTGGTGAAGGAAATGAGCAAAACCATCCAGAATCTAAAAATGGAAATAGAAACAATAAAGAAAACAGAAAGAGAGACAACACTGGCCATACAAAACCTAGGAAAGAAATCAGGAATCATAGATGCAAACATCACCAACAGAATACAAGAGATAGAAGAGAGAATCTCAGGGGCAGAAGACACCATAGAAAACATTGACACAACAGTCAAAGAAAATGCAAAAAGCAAAAAGCTCCTAACCCAAAACATCCAGGAAATCCAGGATGAAATGAGAAGACCAAACCTAAGGATAATAGGTATAGAAGAGAGTGAAGATTCCCAATGTAACAGGCCAGCAAATATCTTTAACAAAATTATAGAAGAAAACTTCCCTAACCTAAAGAAAGAGATGCCCCATGAACATATAAGAAGCCTACAGAACTCCAAATAGACTGGACCAGAAAAGAAATTCCTCCTGACACATACTAATCAAAACACCAAAAGCACTAAACAAGGAAAGAATTTTAAAAGCAGTGAGGGAAAAGGGTCAAGTAACATATAAAGGCAGGCCTATCAGAATTACACCAGACTTCTCACCAGAGGCTATGAAAGCTAGAAGATCCTGGGCAGATGTCATACAGACCCTACAAGAACACAGATGCCAGCCCAAGCTACTATATCAAGCAAAACTCTCAATTACCATAGATGGAGAAAACAAAATATTACTTGACTAAACAAAATTTACACAATATCTTTCCACAAATCCAGCCCTCCAAAGGATAATAGATGGAAAACATCAACATAAGGAGCAAAACTACACCCTAGAAGAAGCAAGAAGGTACTCTTTCAACAAATCCACACAAACCTAATTCCACTTCTTATAACAAAAACAACAGGAAGTGACAATTACTTTTTCTTAATATATTAATATGAAAATTAATATTACCAACATATCCTAATCAATTGAAATCCAATAATATGAGGAATTAGAAATTTGTTGATTGTCATCCAATGGTCTCTCTAATTTGGTAATTGGAGAAATAGGTCCAACATTGTACAATCTATATACACTTTCTGCTTGTTTGTTTGTGACAGTGTCTGGCTGTGTACAACATAAGGGTCTTGAAATCTTACTTCTCCTATCTCAGCCTCTCTATTAGCAGTATTGTTTATTTCATGTCTTTACACTGTACTATGGTTTTCAGAACAGCTTATATATTTCAAAAGTATTTATATACCCAAAAGAAACATAGACAATTAACTAGGGAGGTTGCTTGTAAGAGAACAACAGAGAATGAGACTGAATGTTTTGCTTGACGTTTGTAACTCTTGTATCAAGTTTGAAAAAGAGGACTTTACAAATTACTCTTTCTCTGAGATGAATGCTTTTCCAAATTATCACAGCTAATGAACCAAATTCTTACCCTCGCCTAATGTCTGTGCCACCCTCAAGCAGAACCATTGTTCATTGAAACAGTTGGTGAATGACTTTATGGATAGACCATCTTAATACCTACACCATTTCTTAAATGAATGTAACCTGTTCTCCGTGAGCTGAGAATAAAGTCACACACTCAAGTCAAATAGCTTTGACCATAGCAGGAAGTCTCTATCCAAAAATCGAGTCTACAATTCATTTCTTGGTGCAGCAGAACTATCAACTCTCAGCTTAGCTATGATGGAGGTAAAATCCTTTGGTGATGTGAGGGTCATTGAAGTACAGCCTTATTACAATGAAATCCAATGTCTAAAAATTGTTCTTATTTTGGATTTGTGCCACAGTAAGAGCCAAGATTTTAAACTCTACTTAATACAAAATAAACAAAAGACTTTATATATTTATGTTCATTCAAGAAAATACTAGTAGTGTTATATTATTTTGAAGCATACAGTTAATATGTTTGGAGTTATTTAAAATTTATATTGAGATAAATGTATTTTCACTATTGCTGTAGATGAGCATCTACATAAGACTGTTAAATTGATTGTTGTTTTATATCAAACAACTTTTATAATACTCATTTTTATTGTTATAATATTTTATAAATTTTAAGTAATATGACAAAAAAGAAATTGTAGGTATTGAAGGGGGTCTCTGAGAGGAGTGGTGGTACAAAAGGGAAACAAGAATGTGATTTAATTCTATTTGTTTAAAATATGTTTTTAAATGTTAGCAAATTCAGATAAATTGAAATCATGTAACTTTTCTCATCATAATGCAATAAAAGTTAAAAAAAATATATATAAAAAAAAGACCTCTAGCTCCTTATTCCAAGTTAATCTACCACCTTATTAGATCATTAGTCAATTCATTAAATAGCTAAGATTGCCAGATCTCTTTTCAAAGACAGACAGTTTTGCCTGGTTCACAGGCTTCATAATAAATGATACACAAGTTCAGATATAAACTTTCACAGATATAATCTTCTGTTAATTCCTTATCTAAACTCAGTTTCCAGTGACTAAATGCTTCATATTTCCTCCTCTTGTTATGCCATTATTGTAGCAATCAATAGAGTTTTTATAAATTAGCCTAGCTTTAATAAAACATTCCTCTATATGATAAAAATTTTATAATCATATGTTCAAATTTTAAGTTTCTTTTGGTTATCTTCTAAGCATAGGCTTAAAATGTTTCTCATGCTAAATCTATACTATCAGCTTTCATAGTTACAAATATAGGTTTCCTTTGGTTGTCTTTTAACTATAGATTTAAGGTGTTTCTTATGCTAAATCTACATGATCAACTATCATTTACAAGGTCATCAAATTTTCAAGTCTCCTTTGAATATCTTTTAAATGTGAACTTAAAAATGCTTCTCACTGTGCTAAATTTATATATAAATTTTTCTTCGGTCTCCTAGACAGAAGAAAAAAGCCCTTCTTGCTCTTTCTGCTCCATTAAAGGTTTTTGTCTTCCCTAAGGTCACCGTAAAGACTATTAATACTGTTAACAAATTTATCTCTTTTGTAAATGTATAAGCTCCAGAAAATCGACTTAGATCTACCTCTTGTGGACCAAACAGACTCCATCTGGATAAGTACACCTGTCAACCAATAGCCTAAGCTCCCACTTGCTACTTACTCCATAGGATCGGATTCCTCTCTTGTTCCCTGGGAGTCAGATTCCCCTCAACCTCCAAGACCTAGGGGGTTTAAATCTTTATATAAGAAAAAAATTTTCTCCCAAATGTACTTAACTTTATTCTCTACCACATATGTGTTTATGTATATACATAATTTCAGCATCTTGTTAAATTCAAACTTTTACTCAAGATCTACATCCAGGACAGCTCCAAAGAAACAACCCACAGATGCTCCAATCTACTCTTACAGACACAGACATTTCTACTAGACCTGCTCCTTCTTACCCACAGATGGTTCCACATACCCTGGACAACAAGCCAACCCTCCTAAGACTGGACTGACATCCCCATCCCCATTTTCTTAGGTTTCTCAGAGACACATCACCCCAAAGTCAGTAGGAAGTAGTTGAAGATCACGATGACCCCCTGTATTTTTTTTTAAATTAAAACAAAAAGGAGGAATTTTAGAATTCCTTCTAGGCCCTGCCCCACAGTTATCTGGCAACAACCTAGCTTGCCATTAAAAGGGTAGTTTAGTCCCTCCCCACTCTCTTACTCCCTTATTCTCTCTGATTCTGTTCTCTCCCTGACCCCTTTCTCCCTCTCTCCCCATCCCCCACCCTTTTTCTCTACATGTTCCTAGCTAGCCTCTTCTCTTTTCCTCTCCCTCTCCCTCCCCCTCTTCCTCTCCCTCTCACACTCACTCTCTCTCTCTCAATCTCCCTCTCTCTCTCTCTCTCTCTCTCTCTCTCTCTCTCTCTCTCTCTGCCTCTATTTCCTTCTTATCCTTTCACAATTCCCCTTCCCATGCCATAAATAAACTCTATTCTATACAAACCCACCATACAGCTAGTACCTCAGTGGGGGAAGGGATGCCTCAGCATAGGCCTGCTGAGGCACTCCTCCCCCTCACCATTCTTGGCATTATCAAGCATATCCTCTTTCTTTTTATAAAACAAAACAGTGATATAGGTGGAGGAGTCAATCACTTTCCTGGGGCTCTAGAGACCACCATTTTTTCTGGAGGCTCCTGGGCCATAGTTTTCTTGGGTCCATACCATATTCACACAGGAAGAGATAGCTCCCACCAACTCCTCAACTGCAGATGTCTCAACTGGACAAGAACCCAGAGAAAAAAATATTTTTAAAGGTCTTTTAAAATAATTTTAGACATTTTAAATTGTCTAAATGTGTGGTGCCTAAATATTTTTGCTTGTTTGGGTATAGTGAGATACATTTTTAGCATTTAAAACTATATATTTTAAGAAGTACTTTGTAAATGCATTTTTGGTGTTGTATTCACAACTTCATCTATAGGAATAGTTATCTTCAAATATTGACCTCCTAACATCATTCATTCAACTGGCATGTATATTACATTTTCAGGTATGCGTGACTTTGGTCCTGGGATTCCATATATCCTTGCTGAAACTTTCTTATACATATAGTTACATATAAGAGGATAACAAAATGGTTTCCCAGAAATAAAACCACATTTAATTAACTGGCTTTACCTAGAGACAGAACTAGAATTCATATTTTATCTATGCCTATATCTAAAAATAATATGAAATAATAAATGATAAAGAAAATCCTACACTATTTTGATAGAACAAAGAACATAGGTTTTTCTTTTCCCTTGGTTCTTTTTCTTCCACATTTAAATACTGAATAGAGAAAAGGAACCTCACTGAATCCCTTTGATCTTCCTTTATCTAAGGTACTATACATACAGCCACAATATTGTGATATTTATGTAATTAAAAGCCTACTCAACATTAACCCTGGGTGGTTTAAAATATTATCTATAAATAATTGAAGCAAGAGATTATATTATTTTGCATTATATTCATATAATCTTTACAATGCAAATGAAGTCATTTAAAACCTCCTTTCTCAAAAAAAAAAAAAAAAAAAAAAAAAAACCTCCTTGATAACTAACTGCTCACATTTTCATGAATGTACATTCAAAGGGACCTTTCCTTTAAGAAACTGATATTTAAGATGTAAGACTATAATTTCGTAATTCATCTTCTGACATTTAAAAGCAGTTAGTTTTATAACCTATTTATTTGTGGTTCCAGGAGAAATATTTGAGAAAGCACAGTGGAGAAATGTATAATGTATAAATAAATGTATTAGGCCCAAACTTATCATTTCTTAGAAAAGGAGGGGGCATTAAGTGCTAGAGAAAAAATATAACTCATTTCATTTTCATTGTACATCTTTATTTAAACTCATAAGCTTCAACATGAATGCCTGAGAGAAAAGGATACTTCTTCCTTTGAAAGAAGGGTTGGTTGAAGAAAAATTATTCTCATATGATTAATGATTCTGAGTAAAATGGTGCTTCCACTGGAATAAAGAAAGTTGTCCTTACCAAGGGTTTCCGTCTTTAAATTTCTAATCATTGTGTATTGTTTCAAGGAAGAATTGAGTTGAATTAAATCCTTGGCCATGGATGGAATCATATCCCAAAAAACTAAATTTAACAATGGATTCAATAATTATCTTCATTTCTCCCTAGGACTTTTAACATGAATCATAAACATGCATACAGCTTCGAATTTATAGGAAATCTTGATTTTTTTCTACTTACAGTTTCCTGCTTTAAAATTGACTTGTAGAAAAATTTCAAAACTCTATGATTCTAATACTGTAAATATTTTGAGATATCTTTTCTTATACTTTAGCCGGTAGTGATTTAGCAACTAAAAGGAAATTTAACCTGAACTCAACATAATTTGGAAAATAATCTTAATCTAGAAAAAAAATTATGTCCATACTTGTGCCAATGTATGTACCCATGTACATACATACCCAAATAATTTAAAATTACAAAAAAAAAGAAATAGATCCATTTCTAAAAGTTTCTCTGATTTTATAATGTCTCTCTCTCTCTGTCTCTCTGTCTCTCTCTCTCTGTCTCTCTCTCTGTGGGGGGGGGATGTGGGGGTGTGTTTGTATGTGTGTGTTTGAGAGAGAGAGAGAGAGAGAGAGAGAGAGAGAGAGAGAGAGAGAGAGAGAAAGAGAAAGAGAGAGATTTCACAGAAAGATCAGAGGACAACTTTTCTTCTACCATTGACACTCCAAGAATGACAAGTAAGTTTTCAAGCTTGGCAAAAATCACCATACCTCCCAACTGTCTCCTTGTTCCTAATGAGGTTTCTATAACACTGCCATTTCCCCTCTAGGACATGCAATTGTGGGCCAAAATAAGGTAAGAATGTGAGTTCAGATTTGGAAGAAGACAAAAAGACAAAGAAGATAAGAAATGGAGAATGAAGAGGAAAATAAACATGAATTTTTTTATTGTTCTTTGAACTTTTTTTATTAGATGTTTTCTTTATTTACATGTAAATTTCTCCTTTCCCAGTGGATCAGGGACCTCCACATCAAACCAGATACATTGAAACTAATAGAAAATAAAGTGGGGAAGAACCTCGAGCAAATAGGCACAGGGGAAAATTTCCTGAAGAGAACGCCAATAGCTTCTGCTCTAAGATCAAGAAATAAACATGAATTTTAAACAAAGTTATTACTGCTGCTCTATCAGAACTCAACTTTTTTACATTCAAGTAGTGGAAGCATAGAATTAAGCAGCAAGTACAAAGCAATAATAGGATAAATTTCTTATATTTTTCATTATACTACTCCATATCAAATATATACTTCTAAACACCAAAATCACACATAATTTGGAAATTATTTTATACTATGGTAATAAACTAAGCTCTTAGAACACAAATTCTCATATGTGGTTCCTTAATCACAGGGCATTTAGTGACTTAAGAAGCAGTATAAGTATATCTCAAGTTTTTTGCTATCAGACAAAGACAGGAGACAGAGAGTATGGATTCATTCATTTGTTAGAATAGACTGTTTGCCCTAGATATCTTGGGGTAAAAAAAAACAAAGAGAGAGTAAAATAAATTAGAACTCATGGTTGCTCTGGTTACATTGTAATCATTATAGCTAATAAGGCAAAAGCATGCTCCCTTCACATAGTTTATTTTTCATAAAAATTGCCTAGGAATTTACATACCCAGTCATCCAAGATCCATGTTTACAGAGACTGTACTACCTTGTAGTAAAGAATAGATGGCTTTCCTAGTATCACATTAACTTGAATTTTGCTTAAAAATTCTGTGATCTTCAGACTGAGTTTCAGCATAATATTAAAGCAATCAACAATAGAGGCCAGTGTTAGGCACTAGCTGGAGTGAGTTTGTTGAGAGTACACAAAAATATGAAATACATGGTAATAATTGGTGACTTTGCTGAAAAAAGATGACAGTGCACCAGAAATATTGATTGGACTATCTTGGTCATTCAAAGATATCACAGTTATAGAATAGATATCCTTAAAAACTCACTTTTCTATAGATGTGCTTTAGATAAAAAAATATTTCTTTTTAAATACCAAATAAATATATTGCTTATAGTGAGAGTAATTTACATTGCTAGTAGATCTGATTGTGTGTGTGTGTGTGTGTGTGTGTGTGTGTGTGTGCGCATGTGTACAGAATGCAGGTCCAGATAAACAAGTTCTCTGATCAAAATCAACCACAATTACAAACAAATGCTCAGATTTCTATAATGGTTCATGATTTAATATTTGTTTGGAGGAAGAAAAAAGTGACCTTTTCATGTCCGTCACAAAAAAACACTACTGATATGCATATCATTAGTGGTACACATTTTCCAGAATATGTCGTTAAACATCTAAAGGACAACAATCCACAGAATATAATGGCTATTCTTGGCTGTCAACTTTACTACACCTGGTATTAATAAAATCCAAAAATGGAGTCCATACCTCTGAGGGATTTTTGCTAAATTTGAAGTAAGAAGATCGCATCTAATCTGGAACTTGAGGCAAGAAGACATACATTTAATCTGGACCACACCTTCTGTTGGAAGTCTATATAAGGACTTTGCTGCTTAGTGAGTCCATTTCTTTAGGATATTAGAGGCTACTTCTTCAAGATTCTGGTATATACTAAGGACCAGATGAGACATTTAGCCTTGTAGACTAACCACTACTAGATTCTTAGACTTTCTATTCACAGCCAGTTATTGTTGGATTTGCTGGATTGTAGTCTGTGAGTCGTTCTAATAAATCCTCTTTCTATGTATATAGAGAGATTTATCTGTAAGCTCTGTTACTCTAGCAAACTGAATAATGTCAAACCCAAGCAGTGAAGTGTCAGAGGAACAAAATCCAGGAATGAAACTGTATGGAAAGAATTCTGAGTACTTGTGAGAATACCCTGGAAACATGTGAAATGAGTCTTGTGATCTCAATTTCTTCAAAACACTAGTTTGTTCTTCAAATGTGTTGTTATGTCCCTCCCTAGAAAATAGAAGTGAGTTTGCTTCAGATTATTTATTGCCTCTTGCTATTTTTACTCAAAATATTTACAGCAAAAACTCCTGTGAACTTTACTCAGATAAATTTCTTAACCCTCAAAGTATAAGTTGTCTGATACTCTGAATAAAGTTGGCTAAATAAAGTGAATGAGACTCAGTCATTGATTCTATTATTCCAGGTCCCACCACCCCTGGAACAATGACAGACAAGCATGATGATGATCATTAAAAAAAAAAAAAAAAAAAAAAACAAGTTTGCATTCCAGAAAGAGAAAGAAACTTGCCAGACAATAGGAATCTAATTTGCCAAGCAAATATTATATAAGTAATTGATAACCTGCCCATTAATCCAAACTGTTTATGGTATTTCATTAGAGTCTTTGGTAAGTTATGCAATTCTTAAAAAAGTGCTAAAACAAAGAATATTTTACCAAAGGAATATTCTGTGACTTCTCATTTATTTTATCTCACACTTCTGTGACACAGGGTACATAGACAAGTGCTGTGACTTCAGAAAGCTGTTTAAAGCATATTATAATAAAAATTTGAAGATTCCCTATAAAATTAACCACAGAAGCCACTCACCTCAGCTCATTGGTTTGGTTTTAATAGTCTGGTATCCCAAGAAAGAGTAGTGAGGCAAACACATCTCTTCTGTTAAAGTGCCTTTAATAATCAAACTCTTTCTCACTTTACCATATATCAATATTACTTATAAATACCTTAAATTTTGGAAAAAATATTTAATTAATGAACATTTTAAACATATAAAATAGAACCACAATTTCCTCTAATTTATATTTTAAATCTTTAAAATCTAAACAATAGAAACTTTCATTTTTTTATTAACTGAAGATTTTTAAAAGTAGGTTTTAATATTTTTATAATTGTTTTATGTTATTAAGATTTATCTTGTTTTCTATAAGACTATAAGGTATAATCTATATCTGGGTGCAAAAGTAACTTTTATTTACCAGATGTAATTGTTGTCTTGGAGATTTATTGCTGAATAAGCTCAACCCTTATAGTTCTTTCAGAACTCTAGCTGGCTGGTTCAACTCAACTGTCCTGACTCATACTCCTCTCCAGTCTTACTAATTCAAACTGGCTTCACTCAGCTTCTAATTGAATTGCCTTGCTTGGCCTGAAACTAACTCTAACAATCTGTTCTAATCTTCTGATTCCTTATTCCCTGATTAATTCTGTCTTCATATGTAAGCAGTTTCTGTAAAACTGTCCTGGTAAAACTACCTCCTACTCCTCCTTCTTCCTTCCCCCACCTTCTTCCCTCCTCCTCCTCCTCCTCCTCCTCCTCCTCCTCCTCCTCCTCCTCCTCCTCCTCTTTCTTCTTCTTCTTCTTCTTCTTCTTCTTCTTCTTCTTCTTCTTCTTCTTCTTCTTCT
>JADRCD010160167.1:0-11435 GCA_019843815.1 Montemys delectorum | reverse complement strand
AAAAGCATATCCCTAACCCAGGCTTGATTCCCAGCTGTGTGATTAGCATCTGCCTGTTCATTAGCAAATTAAAGTGAAAGAGGCTGTGATCCAAATTAAAGTGAAAGAGGCTGTGATCCCATAAGTATGGACAGACTCAGCCAAGGACTTTATAACCTTAAAATCCAAAGGCTCATGAAAACGCTGACCCTATGCATCTTGTAAAACTGGATAAGCAAGTGACAATTCAGTTCTAACTGTAGAGTTGATAGTAGTCCCCGGTATCCAACTCTCCTTTTCGGACTTTACTGAATGCTCCTCTTTTATCTGCTCTAATGCTGCCTGTCCTTTCTCTACTGCTTTACAGCACCTTTGATCTTCTAGACACCCCCTGATTAGTGTCCATACTGGTCTAACACTGCTCTTAAGCATCCCCTGCTCCCATGCAATTTCACCATTTGAATCAGTTTGCAGGGTTATAAGGCAAAAACAGGCCGCCAGAATAACGGTGAAAGCAAGTAGATGCAGCATTGTAATTATGACCACAGCAGCTATTGGTGGCATACCCAAAACCAAGGTCATTTCCCCCTTTTTTCTAGCGTGTTGCTTGCCGCTTATCCGAGGACTTTCGTTTTGCCTCTCTCCGAGGACTTTTCTCTCTTTAGCTGCTATAAGAGAATTGGATAGTAGTTTCTCCTGTCTCTCCTTTGGTTTTCTCCTTTTTATTTTGACTACTTCCTCCAATGGCGGGGCAGATGGGGCGTACCCCAGCGCATAAGGCGGGTCTGGCCCATATTTTTCAGACTCATAACGAGCTGCCTCCTCATCTAACTCTGCTTGTTCTTCAGGATTTAGCTCCTCATCAGAGGTCTCGCTTTGTTCTGTGTCTTTCTCATCCCCAGAGGACGTCTCCTCCGAAGATGAGTCATTGATGTTTAGATTCTGAAACTCATCCAACACAGGGTATAACCCCTTTTTAGGCTCCTCCTGTACTTGTTTTTCAGGTTCCTGTTTTTTAATTTCCTTTTCTACCTTATCTTGAGACTTATCCCTTCTTAGTTAGGTCCTCCTTTTCCTTTCTCCGTTTCTTATCTTTACATTTAGTCTTGGTACCCTTTTCCTTCTCAGTTTCTGACAAACTGTCCTGATGTTCGGCTAGGACTCTCTGCCCTTCCTTTACTTGCTTCTGACATTTCTCATCTTCTATACAGGCCCTAAGCATTTTATATAGACACAAATAGCAAGCTAGGACCACTACTGCCCAGACAGGGACAGCAAGCGCAAGAAGCAAAAAAGGATCCACTTTGTCTTACCGAGAAGCTTTCAGAATTCGCGCCGTCAGTTCTGAACCCTCTGCGAGACAACAGGGTCCTCCGAGGGGCGAAACAAAAATCCCGAGACATTCGGCTTCGTTCCGGGTTCCTGGCACCAAATGTAGCGTGCTACCTCGCCGATAAGGAGCACGCCACACTCAGGATTCTTCTGACAGCAATTTATTGTTACAGCTCTTTTAGATGGCATGAAGTAGAAGGACTCCGAACGCCGAAACCCCACGGCTTATATAGATCTCTGGGAGACGTGCAGATCCCTCATTGGCTCTAGCCTTAGTGCCTAATTAGCATACTAAGTTTCGTGCCTTGCGCAGGCGCACATTCAAGCAGGGCTTCCGAGAAGAACCAGGAAGCAGGAAGCTGGCACCATCTTATAATGGCGAGTGCGGCTCCTAACACAAAGAGAAGTTTCTTTGATAAGATACACTTACCTTTGGGTATAAGGATAGGACTTAGAATGTAGTTGGAATTATGCTGCCCCAGCAAAGTGTTGGTAATAAATTCTCTTTTAAGAGTCAAGAGTCCAATGGATAGCTGTGCATCTCTACTTCTGTATTAGTCGGGTACTGTCAGAGCCTCTCAGGAGACAGCTATATCAGGCTCCTGTCATCCAGCACTTGTTGGTGTCCATTGTACTAAGTACAGGGTCCCCAGTGTAGGAGCTAGAGAAAGGGCCCAAGGAGATGAAGGGTTTGCAGCCCCTTAGGACGAACAACAATATGAACTAACTAGTACCCTCAGAGCTCCCAGGGACTAAAACTCCAACCAAGGAGTACACATGGGAGGACTCATGGCTCCAGCAGCATGTGTATAGCAGAGGATGGCCAAGTTGGTCATCAATGGGAGGAGAGGGCCTTGGCCCTATGAAGGATCTATGCCCCAGTATAGGGGAATTCCAGGACCAATAAGCAGGAGGGGGTAAGATGGTGAGCAGGGGGAAGGGGGAGGGAACAGGGGATTGTTTTAGTTTTTGTTTATTTTATTTTATTTCTTTTTTGGGGGGGAGGGGAACCTGGGAAAGGAGATATTGTAAGTAAAGAAAACATCTAATAAAAAAATAATAAAAAACAAAAAGAGTCAAGAGTCATTGCCACAGGCCGGCCAGTCTGGGCCTCCCTCAACCTGTGGGAGAACAGGGTCCTAGTCAGGTCCACAAGGCGTAGGTGAAGAAATGATAGCAGACACAACACATGGAAGTGCAGGATCTGAATTTATTTCTCAAAAATGGCATCAGACTTTTACAGTCATTACAAAAGAGAAATGAAAAATCTGGCAGCTCAGCGGTCGAGGTACATCTGAGGCCACCTGAAACACACTGGGTCTAAAGCAGCCACCTCTTCTGGATAGGTGCAGCATCCCCCAGGCCCAAGCAAGCACTCTGGGCCGGGGGGTGGTGGGTGGGGTGGGGGTGGGGCTGCAGTCTACATGAGGCTTGAAGCTCAAATGCTCTGTCTCGAATCTGAATGTATGAGTCCGTGCACAAAGTGAAATCCAGGCTTATATAGTATACAGAAAACAGGGCAGATGACAAAAGTCATGTAGGCAATGTGAGGGCCACATCAAAGTCAGTAAGTAGGCAAGTGACAGTTACATCAAGGTTGGTAAGATCAGGCATCCAGGCGCAAAGTGGAAGAGCAGTGGTGCCCTTCCCACTGGGGCTATCTTGGCAGTCCCAAGCTAATCCTCTGGGTCTGTTGGAGGCAAGCACCAGGAAGTCCCAATCTAGCAGCTCCTGAGAATGCCCTTAAGTGAGGGAAGCCCTTCAGTTACTCTCTGGTATGTAAAACAATTCTGTCTTCTGTGGGACTGCTCTGAGAATTCTAACTATGTTTACAGTTAGCAATAGTGCCTGATCTCTATTCCTAACTCTAAGGACACCCTGTCTGATAAAGCAGTTTCCTTGTGAGAAATCCCAAGCTAACGACAGCTTGGTAATAAATTAGGATATATTGGAACAATGTTTAATCTTAGTTTTAACTATTTACGAATCATTTCTTGGGGAACCTTTATGCCTGAATAAGAAGGCATGTTGAGTATTGGAAAGACTAATCTGGAACATGTCTGAGTTAGGAGATGCCAGCAACTGAGTGAATACCCAGGAGGCAAACTCCCTTTGAAGCTGTCCGCCTCTGGTCTGTGATCAGGCCTTCAAGCCTGACACTACAGACTTTTCTGGAATAGACAAGTGGGCGTGGCAAATCATTAAAAATATTTTAACCTTTTTATAATTTCATACAGTGTATTTGATCATATTTATTCCCTCCCCCAGCTTCTTCTAGATTCAGCCCCCTTCCTTATTCATCAAACTTTGTTTTTTATATTTTCTTATGAACATATGAAGTCCAGTTTGTGCAGCCAATATATCCTTAGAAGTGAATTCTACTATGGAGCAAAGTCAATCTACTAGAGTCCATTCTCTTTAATAACTGGCTCTTCCTCCAAAGCTATGAATTTTAAATAGTTCATTAGCTAAGTATAGGACTATGTGTCCATCTCCCCTTTCCATGGTGGTATTTTATTTAATTTGACATTGATCAGATTTTTGTGTATGTTTTTACAACCCCTGTGAGTTCATATTCATCTATCCTATTGTGTCTAAAAAACATTCTTTTAGTCTTTTTATAAGAACCACCTCTGGTCTTCAATGGCTTAGAGACCTTCCATGTAGGGCTGAACATTCCATAGTCTCTTATTCTCTGTACTTGGGCCAGTTATAACTTCTGTGTTAATCATCCTCTATTGAAAAAAAAAGCAGTTTTTCTGACAATAGTTGAGAGATGTACTAATCTATGAATATAGTGATAAGCAATCAGGTGTCTACTTTGTACTATATTCAATTATCACTTAGGACCTTAATGCTGAGCTCATATTTACATCTCCAACCACATCTAAATTTATTTATGTACAAGAGAAAGTAAGTGATGTAATAATATAAAAAGAAGTGTTCTAAGTTGTGTTGAAAGAAAGGAAAAAAGTAGAAAAAAGAGAGATTGGGATGGTGTTATAGACACAGGAAATTTTGGTAAAATAGGTATTATAATAACTATAATCCTAAGAAGTTCTCATGTTTGACAATGATGTCAACTACAGGAAGGCACATGGAATAAAACTAGTGAACAGTTCATGAAGGAAGCCTTGAACAACAGCAAGTTTTGCTGATGATGGCCACATATTCATGGCATATTTAGTAAATTAACACCATTCCCAGAGGAGCCACTGATTCATTATCATGAATCTAGCCTATGCAAACACAAGCTGTCTAGAGTGTAATAACCTGTGTTGATGATTATTCATGTATGATATTGTTTTCTGGGTGGTATAAGGACAGAAAGCCTAACATAATTGTGCTTCCAAAGTTGCTTCTATTGTTTTAATTTCTGGTTCACAAAAAGTTACTGAGAGTCAAATAATGCTTTATTTAATATGCGTTGCAAACCTGTGTTTGAACAGAATCTTCTTTAACCAGCACTGCTATTTAAACTCCAAAGTTTTCAGATTTCTCATCTGCAGGATAAAAAGATAAAAATTCTATAAACCCATACTTTTGCCCTATCTAATAGAAAATTCTGTGTATAAGTGCTAAATTAGTTGATGATAAGATAATTCACAAATTAATGACCATTATATACTGACAGAGTGTGTAGCTTTATATTGCCTTAAAAATCTTTCCTCCTAGGTGGATGTGGGAAGCTGAGGTAACTCACTGGATGCTCAGGAAACTTAAAAGTCTCATGAGGATCCTCCCCAGGATTACATAAGTAGGAAACAAATGCCAGGGGGAAGGGGGCTATGGCTATGTTTTCGACAGGAACGTTCACTGAAACAGCTTCTATGAGTCCTGCAGAGAATAAAAAAATATATGGTTACCAATAAAACTTAAAAAGATTAGATTTGACCATGGAAAACCTCTTATCATCTGAGTCATTAATGTCTTCACAAAGCTAATAGCCCAAGTGACTCACTCTCAGAGACTGTCTCAGTTACTGATTTCTCCAAATATGTATGCAAATCAGCTTCAAAAGGGCTAACCCCACTAATCAAATCACACAAAGATTGGACAACACATAGAATAAACAGGTAACACAGAAAGTGGACAACACATAGACTGGACAGACGATAACACAGAGACCGGGATAACACAGAGACTGGATAACAAATGCTACAGCTGACTGTTTTCAGACTAACTATTTTCCTCCTTGGACCGAAAACAGAAGTTCTTTGCCTGAATTCAACAGGAAGCAATTGTAAGAAGACCATTGTCCCAGTCCTTTACATTGAAGTGGATGGTTTGGTCATTTGATGTTTTGTGGTTGTTATCTTGTGTGGTAAGTTATTATTGGTTATGATCAGGGAAGGAACAAACTGTGATGTAAACTTCTAGTTTATGGTTCTTATAATTATTTCTATTGTATGCAGATTGCTAATGTTAGAGAAAAACGATTTTTTAAAAAGGAGGACTATTAAATGGATATTTCTGGTTTCTTTGGAGACTCAGTTATGTCACATGGTGTTTTTCAAGAAGCTGACTTATGAGAGGATGCTTTGCTTAAAACAGACATGTGGTGATTTTCTGGAAGCTCTCTTATTACAGGACATGTGATCTTGCTGGAGCAAATTCTTGAGAGAGTAACTAATGTTTAGAAAAAGATATGGATATAACTCCACAGTGAGACAATGTTCTTGTATTGGTTTGCCTTGAAATGCTTTGCTGGTCTTTGCTGATCTTCACTTGTCATGACTTTGTAGAGAAAAATTCACCAAAGAATTTTTGGTATTCTGGCTGCTTCTTGCAGCTTCCATGGACTCATGCTAATTCCAGGGAGCCTCAGGTTTCTTTTGGATTGAGCCACTGCTACTAATTCATGTTTGGTTTTTGACAAGTGGACTGGACTGCTGCTATTAATTCATGTTGTTTTGGACTGGACTGCTGATATCCTGACAATAAAGATTGGAATTGTCCCAAAGAACTACTTCTAAGCAGGTTCCCTACTTCCTATTAACCTTTCTTTTCCACTACCTCTGGTAGATAAGCTAGAAAAGAGTCAAAGCATTTAAAAACCCTTATTGAGATAGAGTTTTTTGACGCTAAGCCTACATATTTTCCTAGATGTTACTGACTATGTTTTTATGCTGGTTTCTAGGCATCTGGCATTGGGATGATTATAGGTCTAGGTGCTGATATCTGTTTTTGTGTCTGTTGGGTATATATTTTGTTCCTTTGCTTCTGCTTTTTTTCCTGGAGAGTATGACAGTTCTGTCCTGCCTAGTATGAAATTTTCTGTGGATCAGTTTCCCTGCCCTGCTCAGGCATTCCAAGGATATACCTTTGCTATGGACCGGGTTCGTTGCGGGGACCCCAATTTCCATGGGATGAGAGTTCTGGTCAGATGGGCAATTAAATCAGCGGATGACAAACAGACTAGACACAAAAGTGTGTGAATCTGAATGTATTTGTGCAAGGTGAAATTCAGGTTTAAATAGCATACAGCAAGCAGGGCATATGACAAGAGTCACGTAATAGGGCAGGGGTTGAAACAAGGTCAGTAGGATGAGAGGGCAAGACTGGAGTCACGTAGGCAAGTGACCATCACCTCAAGGTCGATAGAATCAGGTAGCCAGGTGAGAAGCAGGGTGGAAGGGCGGTGGTGCCCTCCCCGCTGAGGCTAATTTGGTATTCCTATGCTAATTCCCTGATTCTGCTGGACTTGGATAGTCCGATCTGGCATTTCCTGTTAATTCTCTGGGTCTTGATGGAGGGGAGCACCTGGAAGTTCCGACCTAAAAGTTCTAGGTAATGTCCTTGAGTTTCTAGTATGTAAAACAGTTCTGACTATTATATGGCTGCCCTAAGGAATGAGGAATGAGCTTGACCTCTGTTGCTAACTCTAAGGGCAGAACCTGTCTGACAGGCAGATTTCTTGAGAGAAATTCCAAGATAAGGATAGCTTGGAATTGAATTAGGATATATTGGAAACATCGAGCTGGCCAGGAAACAATGCCCAATCTTAGCCATAAACAAATCATTTCTTGGGGTACTTTTATGCCTAAATATGAGGGTGTATTGACGATTGGAAAGACTGATCTGGAACACGTCTGAGTTAGGAGATGCCAGCGGCTACCTTGAATAGCCAGGAGGCACAGATACCCTTTTGGGTCCTTATTGCCTCTTGCCCTTGATCAGGTTTTTAAGCCCAATACTGCAGACGTGACTGGCGAATGTGTGTGGCATACCTTGGTGTTGCAGACTGGGGAAGTGGGATGACTTGGGGGAAGTAAAACTGCCCAAAGTTTCACGAACTGGGTTCTCTCAGCTAGGAGGAAATAAAGAACCTGAAATAGAGGGTTTGAAATGCAAAGAGAAAACAAGAAGCCAAGTCCCGATTTACTCCACTTTACTTAGAATAAACCAGGGTTTTTATAGTCACAGGAGAAACCAAAACCAAGTCTCTCTCAATTACACTACAAAGAAAGTTCAGGTGCCAAAGTTCCCAAGTTCAGAAGATCTTCAGGCGGAAGGCCTCAGGCGGTGGGCGTGTTCAGGCAATGGGATTACTCAGGTGATGGGCATACTCAGGAGGCTTCTTCAAAGATGAACCAACAGTCAACAAAGAGCATCTGTCTTAGCTCCTGGGTGTTAGCCTCCAAGCAGAGGCTGCTAGTGAAGGGGGAAGGTAACAGGGAAGATTACAGGAGAAGATCTGTGATCCCTTGCAGATGGGGTCATAGAGGAAAGGAAGATTGCAACAAATGTGCTGCAGAGCTGGTGATGAAACTGGGGGTATTGGATCTGAAGAGCAGAAGGAGAGATAAAGACCAGGAGTCACCCTACCTGCTTCCTGGGCAGGAGTGGCCCTTGGATTAGGAAGAGGTTAACTGGGGCTGGGGGTTTGGGAAATTCAAGAGGTTTCTAGAGAGAGGTTGGAAGGGGAAAGTCTATGAGATCCACAGGAGATATTGACTAGAAGGTGGGTGTAGTAGGCAGGGAATGCTGTCACAGGTGCTCTGCTGCAGAGCTGAGGATGAGACTGGGAATTGAATCTAGGGAAACAAAGGAGAGATGAAGATTTGAAGTCAGGCTACCTGGTTCCAAATGTCAAAAGTTTTAAATCCAAATTTCATTGATTCTTATTAAATACAGTCAAAGAACAGACAACTTATAGATGCATGTGGAGTGTTTTTCTTATTTATTATAACAATCATTTCATAAGTTATAATAAATAAGAAAAACACTCCACATGCATCTATTCTAAAATTTCCCAAACAGTTGTGAGGGGTTATTTTTATGTGGTATAAGGCAAATAATTAGTTAAGTGGCTTTAGGTAGCATGAATTTGTAGTATAGATTCAGTGAGGTAATTATTTGCCTTTCTGCTTCTGATTCTCACAAATGTCTCCCCTTGGCATGAACCACATTTCCCTGATCTTTCTAGACCTTACCAAGGGCAGCACTACCAGAAGGAATCACCAAGCTGTCTGCAGAGAAAGAGGGTCCATAACTTCTAGAGTGGGCACAATAGATAGGGAAATATACTTTGTGATACCTGTTTAATTATAACCTTAAGGTGTATGACATATTCTTGAAAATACTTTATTTAAAATTACTTCTAACAAAAAATATTCCCTACCATATACAAACACACACATAATAAAGCAGAAGTAACATGAAGTGTTTTATGTTTTTCACAAAGGGTATTTCAAAGTATTTAGAGAACAGAGAACTTGATTTTGTTTTCTTTGGCATTTAGTGTACACAAAAATTACGTATGCATCCCATATCACACAAGGAAATAGAAGAAGTCATTAAAAACCAAAAAAGCACAGGGCCAGATGGATTGGATTCTACCAAACCTTCAAAGAAGACCTGATACAAATTTTCCTAACACTATTCCATAAAATAGAAAGTGAGGAATACTACCTAACTCGTTCTATGAAGGCACAATTACTCTGAAACTTAAACCACACAAGGACCCAACCTGAAAAGAGAACTTCAGACCAAACTTACTGATGAATATCGATGCAAAAATACTCAATAAAATCTTACAAGACAAATCTGAGAGCACATCAAAACCATCATTCATCACTATCAAGTAGGTTTCAGCCCAGCAATGCAAGGTTGGTTTAATATACAAAATTCATTAACATAATCCACTATATAAACAAACTCAAAGAAAACATCACATGATCACCTCATTAGATGATGCAGAAAAAACATTTGACAAAATACAACATCCCTTCATGTTAAAACTACTGGAGAGATCAGGAATTCAAGGCCCATACACAAACATAATAAAAGTAATTTACTGCAATAGCCAATATCAAATTAAATGGAGATATACTTGAAGAAATTCCACTGAAATCAGGGACAAGACAAGGATGCCCAATCTCTCCATACATATTCAATATAGCACTTGAAGAGCTAGCTAGACCAATAAGACAACAAAAAGAGACCAAGAGGATACAAATTGGCAAAGAAGAAATAAAGGTATCACTATTTACAGATGATATAATAGTATAAAAACGAACCCAAAAATTCTACCAGAGAACTTCTCCAGCAGATAATCCATTTCAGCAAAGTGGCTTGATATAAAATTAACTCAAATAAACCAGTAGCCTTCCTTTATACAAATGTTAGACAAGCTGAAAAATAAATTGGGGAAACAACTACCTTCACAATAGCCACAAACAAAATAAAATATCTTGGGGTAACTCTAACCAAACAAGTGAAAGACCTATATGACAATATCTTTAAGTCTCTCAAGAAAAAAATTGAGCTGTCACACAACACCCAGAGGAACCTCCACTCCCAGGTGCTCTGACACTCTCAGGATCAGAGGTAAGGAGGACACAACATCTCTCCCAACACCAGGAGTAACTGGGACCAGTGAGACCAGGCACACAGGAACACCACCAGCCCAGTAGCTGGGGTTCCTCCTGGTCTATCTGGGCTGGTGTCCAGAGCAGACCTTGGGCTCAGGCTCTGCAGACAGTCCCACAACACCCAGAGGAAGCTGCTGCACTCCCAGGTGCTCTAAAAAGCCCAGGATCACAAGATCCCAGAATCACAGGATTACAGAGAAAGCTTGACTCTGAGGAGTTTCACACAACCAGGATCATAGGAAGGACAAGCTCTAGTCAGATTTAGGAAGGGCAGGTAGCACTAGAAATAACCAGATGGCAGGAGAAAAACATAAGAATATAAACAACACAAACCAAGGTTATTTGACATCATCAGAACCCAATTCTCCCACCATAGCAAGTCACACTGGAAAAGCAATATTCAGATATAAAATCACTTTTCATGATGATGATACAGGACTTTAAGAAAAACTAAAATAGTACCTTCAAAGAAATACAGGAGAACACAGGTAAACAGCTAGAAGCTCTTAAAGAGGAAACACAAAAATCCCTTAAAGAACTACAGGAAAACACAATCAAACAGGTGAAGGAAATGAGTAAAACCATCCAGAAACTAAAAATGGAAATAGAAACAATAAAGAAATCAGAAAGAGAGACAACCCTGGAGATAGGAATTGAGGACAGAAATCAGGAGTCATAGATGCAAGCATCACCAACAGAATACAAGAGATAGAAGAGAGAATCTCAGGGGCAGAAGACACCATAGAAAACTGACATAACAGTCAAAGAAAATGCAAAAAGCAAAAAGTTTCTAACCCAAAACATCCAGGAAATCCAGAACACAATGAGAAGACCAAACCTAAGGATAATAGGTGAAGAAGAGAGTGAAGATTCCCAATGTAATGGGCCAGTAAATAGCTTCAACAAAATTATAGAAGAAAATTACCCTAACCTAAAGACAGAGATGCCCATGAACATACAAGAAGCCTACAGAACTCCAAATAAACTGGACCAGAAAAGCAATTCCTCCCACCACATAATAATCAAAACATCAAATGCACTAAACAAAGAAAGAATTTTAAAAGCAGTAAAGGAAAAAAGGCAAGTAACATATAAAGGCAGGCCTATCAGAATTACACCAGACTTCTCACCAGAGACTATGAAAGCTAGAAGATCCTGGACAGATGTCATACAGACCCTACAAGAACACAAATGCCAGCCTAGGCTACTATACCCAGCAAAACTCTCAATTACCATAGATGGAGAAAA
>JADRCD010160166.1:0-10017 GCA_019843815.1 Montemys delectorum | reverse complement strand
CCCTCCTGTGGCTGCAAAATTCACTTATCTCACAGCTCTGACCTTTCTAGTAACGTCTGCTGTCTCGTAGATTGCTAAAGTGGCTTGGCAGTGGCTTGGCAAAAAAAAAAAAAAAAAAAATCTACTCTGATATGTGATGAGCACCACGGCTTAGACCATCTCTATTTTCCCAGAATTCTATTTATACAGTGTCACTTTCCTCCAGGTCACGCAGTATCTGAGCCTCCTCAGAGTCACTCTGTGTTTAGCTCCCTTTGAAATCTAAAGCCACGTGGCATTGAACTACAAAATGCACAGGCACTGTAAAGTGGGGGGGGGGGGGGGGAAGGCATTTTTGGCGCCTTGGAGAGGATCCGCCACTAAAAGCAGTTTCAAGAAGTAAGCCCTCCAGTCAGTCCTCCTGCACCGAGTCTGACCTACCTTCTCATCACCAGACAGATACTGGAGTCCATTTTCCTTTGTCATTTCCTGCTTGGGTCAACTCTTATGAAGAGATCACTGGATCACCTGGAGAAGGCTGGGCCAGGATCTGTGCTCCTCTGCCCACCCAAGCCTCCCACACTTTCCGCTGCAGTGAAACTGCGAGTCCACGCCTGCAGCCGTCTGCTCCCGCTCCTCCATTTTCAGTCCCCACTGTCTTCTTCGCAGATCCTACCCAGCCTGGGCATCCTTGGCATCCTGCCCTGGGAGGGTCTCAGTCAGACCCTGCTTTGCCTGTAGGAGAGGACCTCTGTATGTGTTCACTCTTCTGACTGCAGGACAGTAGGCGGGGCAAAACCTTTCTCCTGGGCTGTCAGGAAGGCAGGTAGCAGCTTCGTGGGGCACCAGGAAGCCCCTGGAGAAGTACGAGTCAGCAAAAGCTGACTCAGCACATCGGCATTTATTAAGTGCTGACTGTATGCTCCCTCCTTTGAAAGATTCTAGTTCCAAATAGAGATTCACCTAAACTTCTCTTGGCAGTTTCCAAAAATGCTGGTGTTCCTGAGACTATCTTCTCATCCAGACTGAGTCATTTTTTTTTTTTTTTTTTTTTTTTGTCTTTGTTTTCTCAGGCATGGCTCCTATGGCTCATAGTGTCTTAGAAGTTGGAAGTTTCCAAAAATATGTATGAGCAAAATAAAAACACCTTTGATTTTTTTATATTGACCCAAACTGTTGCCTTTGAGGTTATATTTCTTAAATTTAGATTTCTTTATTTTAGAGAGTGTGTATATTGCCTGTATGTATGTATGTATGTATGTATGTATGTATGTATGTATGTATGTATGTGTATATGTATGTGTGTGCACCACATGTGTGCCTGGTGCCTGTGAAGGCCAGAAGCGGGTACTGAGCCCTTGGAACTGGAGTTACAGGCAGTTGGCTGACGTAGGTGGCGGGGACCAAGCTTGTTTGCTCTGGGCTCTCAGCTGCTTATTCTCCTAAAACAATTTCTTCTCTTCTTTTCAGTTGTACAGTGCTAGACAAAGCAGGCAGGCACCGACTACTAATGAAAACACTAACAAACAGGTTTTCAAAGCTCTGCAAGCAGTGATTCTGTCCCTTACCCCACCCCGACTCCAAGTCCCAGAACCAAAGGTCACAGGGAGAAACATAAAAGATGTGTTCCTCTGGCCCACGTTAATTTTCATTATTTACTTTGGTTGGGTTTTTTGTTTGTTTGTTTGTTTTTTGTTTTTGGTTTTTTTTTTGGTTTTGTTTTTTGTTGGTTTTTTTTTTTTGTGTTTTTGGTTTTTCGAGACAGGGTTTCTCTGTGTAGCTCTGGCTGTCCCGGAACTCACTCTGTAGACCAGGCTGGCCTCAAACTCAGAAATCCGCCTGCCTCTGCCTCCCAAGGGCTGGGATTAAAGGCGTCGGCCACCACCGCCCGTCATTTACTTATTTTTGAAATATGGTTTCTCTACATAGCCCTGGTTGTCCCAGAACTCACGTGTAGACCAGGTACATTAAAAAAAAACAAGTAAACAAACAAACAAACAACAAAACAACAACCACAACAAAAATCCTCCAAACCCAAAAGATTAATAGTGACTAAATCTGTGGCTTGGCCTAACTCGGCAAAATCATCTTTACTTGACATAAAACTCACTCAGAAGAAGTAATGACTTCAGGGTATTTAAATTTACCCTCCGGAGACCTGGAACAAGAAAATATAACACATTTGGAAAATTTTGGAAATCCTTATGGGATTTCTTAGTAGCCACCAGCAGATACTTAAAGAAACATGGGTACGGCCCGCAGTCAAGTCGGCTGTGGCTGAGAAACACCCTGCCGGACTTGGACTTGGTGTACTCTGTGGAGGGGACAGGCTATCAGAGCCATAAACAGGGGCTCCGAGGGACACCAGACTTGGATGCCACTTTAATGAAGCAGCTCCCCGCAGGTTCAGTAAACAGGCTGTCCCTGTGCCAGGTTTCTCAGCAGATAACCGGGCTCTCCAGTCGTTCGACTTGTCCAATTGTCAAAACCCAGATCACAGCTTTTTTTTTTTTAAGGGCACCCCGGCAAGAACCCATCTGGAAGCGGCCTCCCTAGCGAGCAGCTTTCCCAAGTCCCCAATCCTTGTAAATGAACTTGAGGTTTTTCTGCCCACCATGGAACATGGACCACAATGTCCAAAATGGAGTGCCAAACAAATTCTACAAAATTAGGGACATGAAGGTTTGTCCTTAACAGCAGGTTTTCAGGCTTGGGTCTCTGGTTTTCTTTTTTGGTGCTAGGGAATGGAACCTGGGGCCTTGGGCATGCTGGGTAAGCACCCAGCCACTGAGCTGTAGTCCCAACCCCCTTTCCACTGTTTGGATGCAGGGTCTGGTTAAGTCACCAGTAGGCTTTGATCTTTCCATATCAGCTTAGAACACCAGGTGGTTGCAGTCCCCTCCTTATTCTATGTAGGGCCTGGGAACTGAACTCAGGGCCTCAGGCTTAAGCAGCAATAACTTCCACCTATTTTGCTACCTCATACACCCTACCACATTGTTTTTGCTATTGTTTAACGTGTTCTCATGGAGGAAAAACTTCCTCTAATTCCAGTGGTAAAGAATTAGAGACCGGGCTGGTGAGATGGCTCAGCAGGAAGAAAGAGCACGGACTGCTCTTCCGAAGGTCCTGAGTTCAGATCCCAGCAACCACATGGTGGCTCACAACCATCCGGAATGAGATCTGACGCCCTCTTCTGGTGTGTCTGAAGACAGCTACAGTGCACTTAGATATAATAATAAATAAATCTTAAAAAAAAAAAAAAAAAAAGAATTAGGGACCAAATGTGATTCCCCACTCAACAGTAGGCCCACAAATTGTAAAGGTTTTCTTTGTCCTTTAGAGGTGGGAAGTTACTTGCCCCAGGCTTAGTAAGCTACGGATGATGCAGGGCTAGAAGGTGAGCCAGTGCTCTCAGGTCCCAACTGGCTGCTTCCCGCCCTGTCTCAAAGTCTGCGATGCTTTGGGGCTCTTCCTCCCATTTCAGATTCAGGCAGACGTACTAATAGGGGGAGAGGCAGTACAGACTCAGAAAAAGGGACCCACGTGCTTGCGGTTGGATCTTCTCTATCTCTAGCATAGTGGTACGGCTACTGGAGTTTTCTGAACATCAATTTCTTCACTTGAAAAAAGCAGAGGAAACAAGGCCTTGGAAATATGTTTATCTTAACAATGTTGCACAGGCACATCTGGCTGCCCAGATGGTCTCTCAAAGGTACCTGCCCCCAGTGCTCAGAGGCGTTTGCTGCCCAGCCCGATCGGTGACTTACGTTTGATCCTTGGTGCCTACGTAGTGGAAGGAGAAGTCCAAACTCCCTCAAGTTGTCAGACCTCTACACGCCTGCTAAGGCATGTATGGGGAAACACACACACATACACACTAATAAATTACATACATGAACTTAAAAAGAGTAACAGTAAGCTATCTAGGTAAACAAGTGCGTACCCCGGGTTACTGTTAGAACCTTCCTTAATGAAGTGAAGGAGGAAGAGTCTGGTTACTAAGGGGTGTGCCATAGATAATTGTGATTGACAGCTTCAATTGCATAAAGCCTTCGATCACTGTGCATGCCTCTTCCCATAATGCATCTGATGTTAGTTATATGCATGCTCAGCTATGCATAAACATAAGAAGGTAAATAATTTTTTTTCCTAAAAGTTCACTCAGAGGGTACAGTTTGCCTTATTGAATGTGCACCCCCCCCCCAATCAGTCCAAACCAGATCAATCCCTGTCATTCATATACCAAGATACACTCTGGCTGGAATACATTTAATGGATACAAACTTATTCCATTGTTCTGAGTGGGGTGTACTTGTAGTTTAGTGCTGACATATGTGTGTGTGTGGGGGGGGATCCTGAGGTGTGTTGTTAGAAGAGGAATCCAAGCCAAGTGGAGTTCCAAGTTATTAAGCTATTCCCTATGCTCTCCTGCCTCAAGAAGTGTGTGTGTGTGTCACACATGTACACTATATGTGTATATATGTATGCTATATTTTTAATGTATTTTTCATCTTTTATTTTATATGAATGGTAACATACTCACATTCTGCCCCACTTTTCCAACTGAGTAATGTACCCAAGAGGGTTTTCCCCGGAGCCTTTTCATTATGGCTCCAAAACATTTCATTCATAGATAATAACTCTGAAACATTTATTACCGGGGGAAGGAGAGGTTTAAGTTCTCAATCACAAAGGATGCTTTGGACACAACTTTGAACCCACAGCACTTCACACAGTCCTGGGCATCAGTTAGACCGACTGTAGGTGTCCTCCTTGACCCCAGTCTCCTTCATTCTATCTAGTCCGTGGCGTATCCCCCAGGCTCCAGCTACAAAACAAGTCTCTACATACACACTGCTTCTGTCGGCTGCCCTGTGCACTCTGCTCCAAGCTGCTGCCATTCTTACAGTAGAATAGGCATGGCTGTGTTTGTCTCGGTCGATGTTCGATTGCTGTGAAGAGACACCACGGCCGAATCAACTGATAGAAGAAAGTCACTCAGTTGGAAGCTTGCTTACAGTTGCCGAGTCCTCGGCCATGGTGGTGGGAAGCATGGCAGCAGGCAGGCAGGCAGGCTTGGCGCTGGAGCAGTGTCTTAGTCAGGGTTTCTGTTCCTGCACAAACATCATGATCAAGAAGCAAATTGGGGAGGAAAGGGTTTATTCAGCTCACTACCACATTGCGGTTTATCACAAAGGAAGTCAGGACTGGAACTCAAGCAGGACCGGAAGCAGGAGCTGATGCAGAGGCCATGGAGGGATGTTCCTTACTGGCTCGTTCACCCTGCTCTCTTATAGAACCCAAGACTTCCAGCCCAGGGATGGCACCACCCACAAGGGACCCTGTCCCCTTGATCAGTAATTGAGAAAATGCCCCACAGCTGGGTCTCATGGAGGCACTTCCCCAACTGAAGCTCCCTTCTCTGTGACAACTCCAGCCTGTGTCAAGTTGACACACAAAACCAGCCAGTACAAGCAGTAATTGAGAGCTTACAACCTAATTCACAGGAATCAGGCAGAGAGAGAGCAAGACCAGGTCTGGTGTGGATTTTGTTTGTTTGTTTGTTTGGTTGGTTGGTTTGTTTTTTTTTGTTTTTGTTTTTTGATTTTTGTTTTTGTTTTTTACTTTTCCCATAAAGTTCACCCAGAAGGCACAGTTTATCTTATTGCCCCTCACTGATTTGACTTTTAAGGGAAAACTCAAAGCCCACCCTCGTCCCCAGTGATATACACCCCCTTCAATAAGGCCACACTTAATCCCTCATAAACAGTCTACCAGCTGCGAACCAGACATTCAAATACATAAGCCCATGGGGTCATTCTCCTTCAAACCACCCAGATGTTTAAGGTTAGTCAGACAACACTGAGGTACCTACACCCGAATCATGCCTACTGAAAAAGAGAGGGGCCTCAGCGCTCCTCTTTCTGAAATGAGATTACGCACCCCAGTCTGGTAAATGAATACGCACTGTCTGCCTAGGCCTACATTTCGAGGCTTTTCCACAAGGGAGAGTTTGTTGAATCTAATCAGATGGCTGTCTCAGCATCTTGAAACAGACATGCCCTTAATTGCTCTTTTGAATGTGACTTTTCCTCCTGTAGATGGCCCTCCCTCCCTGCTGGAGACAGCGTCTCACTGTGTAACTCTGGCTGGCCCGGAGCTTGCTCTGAAGACCAGACTAGCCTCACACTTGCCGCAGAGCCTCTTGCTTCGGCTTCTCCCGTGCTGATATTATATAGGTTGTGCCCCACCATGTCCTGCACACATTTCCTCTTTTACAGTTGAATCTGAAACTGATAAAAATATCGATGGTATCACAGGCCCTTTGGTGGGCCTGCTTTTGTCTGCATTCAAGCAGGTTAAGTCACGCTGCAGGAAGCATGGCACGCATGCGCGTGCTGTCAAGTGGCGGCAGCAGCCGAGCAGGAAACCTCCAAGGTGCCTGCGCCTTCTACTGGCGACGCTGCTCAATTTCTGGTCTAAAAACCAATTTCCCAGAATACAACTGCTGGTTGGTTGTAGTAACAACTCAAACTGACTGAGTTCGTGACGTGGAGAGATGCTGGGGAGGTCAGAATCTTCCGACTTTCGGTTGCACGAAAATGGGAGACTTGGGGGGAAAAAAAGCAAAGAAAGCAAAGCTGTGTGGAAAAAACGTGTTTCACGCCAAGTTCTCTGTTTCTGCTGCATTAAACAGATGAAGGGATGGAAGTTTTGTTTTTTTCATAATTCAGTCAGAGAGGTGTGCAGATGTAATTTTTGCACCTACAAGAAATACAAAAAGGCCGGGCGGTGGTGCTGCACGCCTTTAATCCCAGCACTTGGGGAGGCAGAGGCCGGCGGATTTCTGAGTTCGAGGCCAGCCTGGTCTACAGAGTGAGTTCCATGACAGCCAGGGCTATACAGAGAAACCTTGCCATGAAAACAAACAAACAAAAAACCAAAACAAACAAAACAACAACAACAACAAAAAAGAAATACAAAAAGTGAAGCACAGTAAAAAAGAAAGAAAGTAGAGAATCTTTCTGCACGACTTATTGAAGGCAAGACAAAAAATAGTTTTTAAAAACACATAATGAGGAGATACATAATGAGTACCTTGCGTACATAGTGAGACCATGTCTCAAAGAACAAGAACATTTTTAAGAATGTGAATGAGAACATATGTTACCACACCTTTTATTTTTCCAAACCTACAAATCATCTGCCATAGCAGAAATTAATCTCTCCCTTTTTCTTTAGCTTCTCTATCTCCATCTTCCAGAAAGAGGTTCTAGAACATAAGACCCTCTAGAAGAGTGGTTCTCAACCTCCCTAATACTGCGACCCCTTAACACAGTTTCTCCTGTTGTGGTGACCCCCAACCATAAAATTCTTTTCATTACTACTCCATAATTATAATTTTTCTGCTGTTATAAATCATGATGTTATGAATTGTAATGTAAATATCTGCTATACAGATATATGACTCCTGCAAAGGAGCCATCCAGGTCTCCGTTTCCTCACATGGGAAACGGCTTTAAATATCCTCGAAGGATTGGGGTGAAGTCTGAAGGAATACTTCTAAGTCCTTTAACATAGGTCTGAGACACAGCTATGCCCTCCCCACTGTTTCTTCTTATCGACATTCAACACAACCTCTTCATTTTAGACATGAGGACATGAGGTTCTGAGAGAAAGGACTTTATGGTCGGGCAGCAGTTAAAGCAAAACCAAGTGGAGCCAAGCATCCTGGGCCAGTCTCTCTTTGCCTTGCCACCTGTGGATTTTCCTTTATCCCTTGGCTCTGAGCAGAAAGAGGTTGGGACATTTTCTTAACTCTTTGTCAGGATCATTTTGCCAGAGATGGAGAAGGAGTCTCCTGGAGTGTAGCTCCTTGCCATAAGGAGCCAGCGCGCATCCCACACCAGTAGTAGACCTTTACCCTTAGACCAGCTAACTCCCACATAGCACTGTGCAGCTGCTCTCTGTCATTATTTTATCCTCTGCAATCTGAAACTACAAAAAGAGAAGCTAATTAGGTAGTGTCACCACCAACAGCTTCCCCACATTCTGGAAACTGTCAAACCTCGGCACGCAGCCAGCCACTCCCGGAGAGCCCTCTTCTCAAGGTTCCTTTGCACGAGCTGAGATACTGAGTGGCTGCCTAGATTGTGTCCTTTGCCCCTGTGCCAATTCCTAATGATCTCTCTGATTTTTTTCCCCCCAGAGGTCACACATACATAGCCAACCATAAGCCTAGGGGCTTTTGTTTCCAGAAATGGCTCACACTGTCCATAACAATAGTCCACAATAGTTTTCCATTTCAGCGTGGGAGGATGCAGCGAGCCAGGTTAGGTGAGGTTCCTGGTGTTTCCAGAAAGGATAGAGCCCATCAGCTCTGATAAAAATCCCCACAGGCCTGCTCTCAACCTTTCTCAGACTTTCCCAAACTCAGCAGACTCTATTAACAGACAGGCAGAGGGAATCTTCTTCCTCGGGGTCAAGTAACTCATAGTTGCCCAGGTCTCATTTAAACATGGTCCATCTTAGCCTGATACATTTGATAAACAGATGCGGAGAGGTCTGAGATAGAGAAGGAGAGGGCTCAGGTATGCTGGTGTCAATAGCCCAGTGATATGTGCAGAAGGAACCCTGGACTAGCAGTTAGGAAACCTGGGTCACCCTAGCCCAGCTCTAACGACCTGTGCCACTGGGGATCGCTGAAGCTCTATCCGACAGTGTTCCCATCTGCTGTGCGAGTGGATTGGTCTTGGGGAGCTGGAAGCAATCTTCCAGCACAAGGTTTTCTCAGTAACAGTATCCTCCTGCCCATGGGATGTGTTAAAGGATTTTCAGTACACCCACAGTCCTTGTTTTGTACACTTAAACTTCCTACACTCCCGGACGCTGTTGCTGAGGTGTCTGGGCAGGCAACTGTGGGCTACCATGACAGAGCTTAATTCTGGATAAGTGGCAGGAATTCCCAGCCTCCCCTGCAGCATGCTGCTCTTCAGGGAGCAGACAGGCCCCCTCACCCTTGTGGGCAGTCAGAGGATGGGCTCCCCAGGTAATGTGTAAGTGCTAGAGAGACTTGGTGGCTTTGGGGACAAGGGAAAGTCAGTTTTGCATTTTCTTCTTCTTTTGGGTGTCTCTTCAATATTTTGGATCTCAAAAAAGGTTTGGCCTGGCTTCAGACCCAATTTTGCCTTCTCCTGGGCATCAGAGATAAAAGGCAAGGTGCTGGCAGTTTGCCATAACACAAGCTGGCATGGGGAGAACTAACCCTAACCCAGGTACCCCATTATTTTATAACCAGAGCTCCCTGAGGATACTGGCCTTTCTGTTCCAGCTCAGAGACCATTGACTGGAGTCCAGTTAAGAAGGTTTTCCTTCCCATCACCCCCTACCTCTTAAGTCAGGAAAGTTGAAAAAGGACAGTCACAGGATGGGGTTGATGGTAAGAAAACTTGACTTTCCAACCTCTAGGATCACAAGAAAATAAATGCTGTTTAAGCCACTGACTTCTGGTGCGTTGTTATGGTGACCCTGATACACCAACACAGGCTTGCTCTAGACTCAGCCCCTCCATCTTGCCTCTTCACTTCCTTCCATGCAAACCCCAGAGTCAGACTCATTAAGTCTGGAACCAAGAAAGCTTGCCCCACAAATTGATAGCTAGACTCTCCCATTTCAGGATGTTTGGGAAGCACTGGTTTGCTTTGAGTAGAACAAATTGCTTTGGGAGTCTCCAGAGGAATACACGGAGAACAAAAACTACAGGAACAAAAGCCTGGCTAATGTTTTGAGCTACAATCCCGCTACATATATGTCATTTCGTCTTCGGCCCTTCTGGAATCTTCAACTTGAACACTCATAGTATTGGTTCAACAGGCTGGGATCCTTGTTCACATTTGCTCCTTTAGACAATAAACATGGGGTTTCTTGAAGCCACTGTTGCATGTCCAAAGACTTTGAAAGAAGCTGAGACTTTAACAACCCTCACTTTCAGAGTGCACACACACACACACACACACACACACACACACACACACA